>ML827436.1:0-10263 GCA_009831015.1 Picea engelmannii | reverse complement strand
AGCCAAGGGGAGAGTTGAGAGTCAAGACACAGTTATAGTCTAGTCTCACATATTGTAATGGAAATTCCACCATTAATAGAAAAAGAACATATTTTCATGTTTGTCAACTTCTGTATAATGGATGTTTAATTGTGAATGTCATTTGTATGCATTTGTGTTGTAGATGTATGTTAGAAATCGTCTACAGGGATAGAATTATTATCTTCTATCTGTGAGTGTGTTGAATTAGTTATGGTTCTCTAGGCTAAGTGCAAGGAGTGCACGACAGAGAGTTGAGACTTTGTAAGACGACGCAAGGAGTGTGTGTCTAAACTCATTCGATTCATAAGAGAAGTTTCCAAGAGGGCACACCAGGATAATTCACAGATTCGAAAGGGAATTTCAAGGTTGTTGAATACCTTGGAAAGAAAGGCTGTGTAGGAGAAAGTGCAGCGCAAAGTTACTGAATACTCTGTAAGACTCTGTCAGGAGGGCATTGAGCTAGTGTGAGTGTGCACAGTAGCAACACATTCTGGAGTGTTGGAGACGTTGAGAGAACCCCATGGTTGTTTTACACTATGAGGGAGGAAGGCTTTGCAAGAGTGCATCGACCAAGGAAAGGAGATGCCTTAATACTTCTGGAAGGGCTCAGACAGAAACTGTCAGAAGGCTGAAGCGAGCACAAGGAGTGCGCCAAGGATAAGGTAAGTTCATCTTGAAATCTTAGGAGGAAGGGCGTTAAGTTTCCAAGAGGGCACTAGAAAGTCCATGGAAAGACGCAGGAAAACCAAGAACCTCGAAGGTTTCAAGCTGAGCAAAATCTCAGAAGAACTAGCACAGAACTTTGCAAGGAGTGAAGAAAAAGGCCGAGAACAGTCTAAGTCTTGGGCATAAAAAGTGCTAAGTGTCAGCGAGGAAGGACTCATCGAAGTACCAAAAGAAGGAAGAATCATCCATCATCGGGAGGAGACAGGTGGCAAGAGATTAGGAGATCTGGGAGTTGGAGCTCCAAGAAGTTTTCCAAGAGAAAAAAAAAATCTTTGTGAAGTCGCAAGGAGCGGTTTGAATCCAGACCGTTGGATCTAGAAGGGATGCATGGAAGTGATCCGCACATTTCGAAGGAGTAGTACACCGGGAGATATCCGAGGGGGACAGTGGGAGACTCCCAAAGGCCAGAGTCTGAATAGATCGTAGTCGTCGATCTGAAGGAGGAACGAGGACCCTTGATCCTCATGCCATTTGAGTTAGTTGATTCAGAGTTTGGGAACGTAGGAGTTGGTTGTCGTGGGACAAGCCGAAGCTCAAAGAACGAAGCACTTTTTATGGTTTAACCCCAGGACATAGCTCGAGGTCATATGATAGAAAGGTCCTGGCATGGAGAATGAGTGTCACCGCCAATTTTCTTCGAAGGGACAAGAAGAGAGTCGCGGGGTTAAGAGGACCCGCACTTTGGAGAAAGAGGGACCTGTGATAAAGTTTATCGGGTTCCAGTAGGGAGCCGAAGAGTCCATTAGACTCAAGTGTTCAAACGATCCTAGACCGGGAGGTTGAGCAACCCCGAAGGAGAGAATGAAAGGGGGGGGGGTCTACACCAGAGTGGTATTAGAGCTTGAATTTTCCTGTAGACAACAGGTGAAGGGAGACAGAGTGTGATACTCTGTGGAAACTATTGCAAGGTATGCAATAGATGGTAAACAACCAGGGTGGTTACAGGTAAAGCAAGATGGCCACTGGAGGTCATGAGCGTGGGCAAGGAGGAGACTTCCCGCAGAGAAGCAAAGCGGAGAAGGACAAGGAGCTTGGTGAAATCTGAGCAGAGATGGAGAAGCTAACATTTAAGATGCAGCATGAGGCAAGATCACACTGGAGATACGAGTGGCCTTTGAAAAGGACAACTAAGTGGTCTGTTCAGAAGTTGTTGGCCAAAAGGCAACAACAGGTGTTAAAAAGGTGGTTGAGATATGTCGAAAACCTCAATGGTGAGGGAAAGAAATCTGGGAGAGGTCTTGTAGGTTTTCAAGTGGGAAATGTGAAGGGATCAATTGATCTCGTAAACTGTCAGGAGGATAGAGGAGACATCCCAATTTTCCAAGTGGGAAAGGGAGAAGAGATGAGCTTAGCTGAGAGTTCATGTCAGGAGGGGGTGTTGACAGATGGAAAGGAGGCAGAAGAAAGGCCTCATCCATATGAGGATTCAAGTGGGGTTGCAAGCCATGTGAATGAAGATGATGAGAAGTTGAAAAATTTTGTCACAGAGGAGAGAGGTCAGAGGAGTTTTCTGATCATTGGGGGAGTCAAGATATTCTTGCCAAGCAGTTGAGGAGAGGCTAGCACAGGTGTTGCAGATGTGACAGAAGGACAACAAGTTGAGACTGTCATAGAGGAGTAGGAGAATATACTAAAGTCTACCCCAACTGAAGAGGAGAACCCAATTGAGTCACTCACTCAATGGGATATGGAGTTGAAGAGGTTGGAGGATTGGTTGAGTAGTCTAGAACTAGAAGGTGGATGCCATGATATAGACATGCAAGAAGAGACATACCAACATGAGTTGTAGTTGGAGGAAGCTGGAATGGGACCAGTCGAAGAAATGACAGGAGTTAGTCTGTCAGAGGAGGTGGTTGAACAACAGTTCATGGATGAGACTGCGGAATTGGAGTCTGCAATTGTAATTTCCCCAAGGCCGAGCCCAGTTGTAAATCTGATGTATAAAATGAATTGTAAATATGTGTTATAGGCTAGTGAGCCAAGTTTGTATAAGCCGGTGGGCTTATGTGATTGTTAGGCCAGAGAGCCTAAGGGTTGGAGGCCAAGGGCCTGATTTTGTACTTGTATGTATGCAGCACATTAATAAATATAGACAATGTCGCGTGAAAAACAACCACGATGAATGAGTGATGGGGGACTGAGCTTCCACAGAGTGGGAAAGGAATTAGGGGCTGGAAGGTGGGAAGCGGGGCTAAGTGTTGAACCTAAGGGCCAAGCCTAAGGGCTTAAGCCTTGGGAATAATATTTTATTATTATTCCAAAAAGACACATGAATTATGTGAGTGTGACATTTTATCCTAAGTTTTTGGAAAGGACGAGGGACTACCAAAGGGGAAGGAATGCATACTGAATGGAACGCATGTAGTTCCATGGGTGACAAGTGCCAACCCTGGTGCATGTGAATAAAACAGCCAAGATAAGCTGTGAAAGGGTTCTTCTCCCATTCCACCCGACTGCCTGAGCGCGTAAGGAGCTCTGAGCAGTAGGACCGACCCGAGCTTGCAGAGAACCCTTGTGCTTCCCTGTGAGCTGAAAAGCCTATGTTTGGCTCTGAAAAACCATGTAAATCCTCTGTTCTAAAAGCCGAGAAGCCTATGTTCCTTTTTGAAAAGGTTGGGTTCACCCTCTCCGTTCTGAGCTGTGGAACCCATCTCATTCCCTATGTGGATTGTTTGTCACATGTTCCCAAGAACCAACACTGTGAGACCTTGCGCCATTGCTAAGCCTATTTGAGAATCTCGTATTTGTTTTTTCGATTGGCTGTGGTGGCCACGCAGAATTGGACTGCGTGTGGCTTATTGGCCAGTGCAAGTTTTGATTGAGCCTGTGTATGACCTCTCTCCAAGTGAGAGAGGTGATTGTTGTTGGAAGAGGCAGGTTGTCAGGCCTGTGAGCAATTCTCTCCAGGTGAGAGAGTTTGCTAGGAAGTGGTTTCTTCCAGAGAGTGTCCAGCACCATCTTCGGGCTCTAAGACTTCCTGATCTAGCATGTTGCTGAGACCCAGAGAGGGAGGTTAGCACTGATGGATTGTGCTTGTAAAGGTGTATACTCCCAGGCGGAACAAGCATGTGGGGAATGAGAGTCTGGTAGTAGTGGGCGTAATATGGAATCTTGGGAAGAATCCTTTCAGTTTTTTGTGTTGTTTTCCCTGTAACCTCAGCCTAGCCTAGGATTCCTTGCCTTGGGGTGGAGATTAGTCCTAGCTCGGGGGTGACCCATTGTTGAGTTGATGAGCAGTGCGGTCTAAGGCTAGGAGGTTCGTGGAAGGACTGCACGTGGTTGGTGGAATATACCATTGTTTCAAAGATAAGTATCAGATGATGTTTAATCATGTATTCTACTATGCATATCAATTTAATGTTAATACTATTGATTGTTGATTATAACAGTAAAGCTTATGTTTACTCTGAGTTTAATTGAATCTCTTGATTAAATGCATGTTATTACTATAATGTCGGTATGAGCTATATACAAAGTGGTGTTATAGTTTTATTTAAGAGCGATTAAGCCTTGGTAACCGAAAGGTGGTGTTACAGTAGCAGAGTGGCCAATTAGCGTCACAGGGGATAAAAGCAGCATGGGAGATCTGGATGATCTACCCATAGAGAAACATGAAGAGTTGCAGTTGAGTAGACTTCACAAGGAGAACCAGCTGATGAAGCAACTGGAAGAAGCCGTAGAGGAGATAAGGAGGTTGATGTTGAGGTCAACGGAAGAAGTGGTCAACAAGGAGAAGTTGAAAAGGGGAGAACCTGCACGAGCAGCAGGGAAGATGCACAAGAAGAAACAAAAGAAAAGAAGAGGAGAAGAAGGACAACTCCAGGAGAAATTTTGGGATCCAAGAGGATTTCAATGGAGCTGGGAAGCTCATGAGAAGGATCTCATGAATTTTCGTAGCCGTGGAGTATGATGCAGGAGCATCACTCCACCTCAGCATGCGCAGACTGATTAGCATGATTGGTGTGCATTCAAGGAAGGGAGAGGCGTCGCCCTCTCAATTTCCCTTCGAAAATCTAAAATGTGATGAAGGTAATTAATGTTGTCAGGCTAGTAGAGCCAAGTTGTGACTTCACACAAGCTGTAGATGAGGTCACCATTAAGTGGTTGACGGTAGGAGGGATCTGTATCTGATTCGGATCAGATTTCCATCATTGTAATCTGCCTCATTAGTTAGGCATTTTGAATGGTGATTAGACACCACTAGCTTAGCTTGGAGGGAAGCTCATCAAGCCCCTCTTGTATAAATATTTGTATTGTTTCCCAGTAGAGGTTGTTGGCTACTGGAGTTGATGAAAGATCATTGTAGCTAAGGGGAGAGTTGAGATCTGAGACTCAGTTATAGTCCGGTCTCAAATATTGTAATGGACATTCCACCATTAATAGAAAAAGAACAAATTTTCATGTTTGTCAACTTATGTATAATGGATGTTTAATTGTGAATATCGTTTGTATGAATTTGTGTTATAGATGTATGTTAGAAATCACCTGCAGGGGTAGAATTATGATCTTCTATCTGTGAGTGTGTTGAATTAGTTCTGGTTCTCTAGGCTAAGTGCAAGGAGTGCACGACAGAGAGTTGAGACTCTGTAAGCCGACGCAAGGAGTGTGTGTCTGAACTCATTCGAGTCAGAAGAGAAGTTGTCAGGAGGGCACACCAGGATAATTCACAGATTCAAAAGGAAATTTCAAGGTTGTTGAATACCTTGGAAAGAAAGGTTGTGTGGGAGAAAGGACAGTGCAGAGTTACTGAATACTCTGTAAGACTCTACCAGGAGGGCATTAAGCTAGTGCGAGTGCGCACAGTAGCAACACATTTTGGAGTGTTGGAGACGTTGAGAGAACCCTAGGGTTGTTGAACACTCTAAGGGAGGAAGGCTTTGCAAGAGTGCATCGACTAAAGAAAGGAGATTCCTTAATACTTCTGGAAGGCCTAAGAGAGAAGTCATCAGAAGGCTAAAGCGATCACAAGGAGTGTGCCAAGGATAAGGTAAGTTCATCTTACAAGATTAGGATGAAGGGTTTTAAGTAGCCAGGAGGGCACTAGAAATTATGTGGTAGGACACAGGAGAACCGACAACCTTGAAGGTTTTGAGCCTAGCAAAATCTCGAAAGAACTAGCACAGAACTCTGTAAGGAGTGCAGAAAAAGGCCGAGAACAGTCTAAGTCTCGGGCAGAAAAAGTGCTAAGTGTCAGCAAGGAGGAAGGACTCGTCAAAGTCCCGAAGGAAGGAAGAATCACCCATCATCAAGAGGAGACAGGTGGCAAGAGATCAAGAGATCCGAGAGTTGGAGCTCCGAGTTGTTTTCCAAGAGCAAACAAAAATCTTCGCAAAGTCACAAGGAGCGGTTTGAATCCAGATCATTGGATCTGGAAGGGACGTGTGGAAGTGATCCACACATTTCGGAGGAGTAGTACTCCAAGATATATCCGAGGGGGACAGTGAGAGACTCCCGAAGGCCAGAGTCTGAATAGATCGTAGCCGTCAATCTAAAGGAGGGGCGGGGACCGTTGATCCTCACTCCATTTGATTTTGTTGATTTGGAGTTCAAGAACATAGGATTTGTATGCCATGGAACAAGTCAAATCCCGAAGTGATTTTTGTGGTTTAACCCTAGGACATAGCCCTAGGTCATATGATAGAAAGGGCCTGGCACGGAGAACAAGTGTCGCCGCCAAATTTCTTCGAAGGGCCAAGAAGAGAGTTGCGGGGTTAAGAGCACCCGCACTTTGGAGAAAGAGAGACATGTGATAATGTTTATCAGGTTTTGGTAGGGAGATGAAGAGTCAATTAGACTCAAGTGTTCAAACGATCCTAGACCGGGAGGTTGAACAGCCCCGAAGGAGAGAAGGAGAGGGGGAGTCTGTGCCATCATATTGTCCATGACATATTCTAGGCCTCCAACGGCACATCCTCATGATCTGGCATGTGGGTCCTTGGCATCCAACCTGTGTGCTTCAAGCCCCATGGAAGCCCAGGCTAGGCTTTCTCCTCCAAAACTATCCACTAACAAGGTCCTGCAAAACAAAAGGGTACACCCTCCAAATATCTCAAGTCAAAGATATCATGACAAGTGTAAACCACGTCTAATGAGCAAGGCACCTAAACATGTGCATCAAAACTACCTCATCAAATTAAACAAATGCTTAAAACTCTATACAATTGACCAAGTTTAAGTATGGGAGGCGTGTCATAGGAGTCCTATTGGGTAAGCCAAAGCCCTCAAGTACGGGATTCTCCCAAGGATGTCCTTTCAAGGTCATGTAATGGATGATGAGGTGGAAGGGGTTTAGACTTCATAGATCGTTGAGTTTCATGACATACAAGGGCTCGTATTGTCTCATTCATGGGTGCCTTTGTAGAGGGTGTGTGGTACCTTCATTTTCCATACATTTTTTCCAAGCCCATCTTCTTTCCATTCTTTGTTTCTTTCATGTTTTAAGGAACGAGTTGAAGGCCATTTCCGTGGCGTGGTGTCCAGATAATGACAATGCCACTCATAAATACTTGTGAAAATGAGAAGGTTGGCTCGTAATGAGACCCCCTTTCTCTCAGTTATGTAACTGAGAGACACTATTCTGGCTTGGTGACCAAATGATGGTAATTTCATACCGCTAAGTACCCATGATCATGATAGGATGACTCATGATGAGACCTCCCATCCTCCAACTAATCCCTTAAGCATTCATTATCATTTATTTTGTAGGTACCCCTTTTCTTACAAAGAAGCATTTCATTTATTTCTCGGGGGATCCCTGGGTGAAGCATCTGGAAGGTCTATATATGTGCTTTTATCTTTTTAGCCAACAACAACCCATCTAGGCCTTCATCCCCTTCTTCCCATGAAATGAGGTACATGACATTCGTGGGTCACTAAAGTCAAAGGACCTAGAAGAGGATAATATGATGGAAAAATTATGAGTGAAAAGTGGTAAGTATGGTTGGGAATGGTACGATTTAACCCCTCAAGGGACCCCTAGTCACAAATATTTCCCAAAGGTTGGCCACTTACTAGGAAATCTATGACACTCACCAAGGTGAAACAATGTCAAAGGAATAATGTCTAAGAAAGCGCTCGATAATCAAAAGTAGCTCAAATACAACATGCTTAAATGCCTCAAATATTAGGGTGATTACCTGTCACAATACCTGACTTGGAACACATGGAGCAAGACCCTTCTACCTTCCAGAAGCTAGCTGGTGTAGTGGATGCATTGACAATGGATCAAATGTGGTGATGGAGCAGGATTTTGTATGTGCAAGTGGACGTTGTTGGTCATGTAGTCTCTTGACACTCCATATCTACAACCTGAGGGCATCGAAACATGATCTCCTTAGTTATCCCACAAAATGGGGATAATAGTTACGACTATGATAAATACTACACAAAGACTACCACATCTAAAATGTGAAGTCCTTACCAGTAATGTGAGGAATCACATGGTCTTTCACCGAATCTAGGATTGTTCTCTTAGCTCTCTTGTTTTGTTTTTGAAACTCAGCAAAGAGAACCACGTATGTAGGAGGTACAATGGGATTCTCCACAATCTCCCATAACTCTCCATCGTCTAGAATCATCATGTAGTATACCTAGGGAGGTAATATGGGGTATCTAGGGAGGTACCTAATGGGAATGTGGTTAGGTATTATTAGTGGAAGTCATTTAATATGAGAATGTGGTAATTCAATGTAAGGTGGACTAGGTCCACTATATTAATAAAGGCCCACTATGGTAGTTAGATGTAATAAATGTGAGAAGGCTCTCTAGAAGATTCCTAGGCGATAGAGAGAGCTATATAAAGAAGTGTAAGCAATGTAGTGAAACATAGTGAAGAATATTGTGAATGTATCAAACATTGCTTGAGGAGTGTTATCCTTCCTTAAGGATTAATATATGGTGTTACCCTACCTCAAGGGTTTTGTCTACATTCTTGTGTTCATTGTTTTGGTGAATGGTTTGTTGTTTATTATTGGTTTATTGCTGAAGTATATTTTCAGATTATTTAGGTACTTAACAAGTGGGATCAGATTATTGGTTTCTAAAACTTTGGTACAAGAAAAAGAAAATCACATTACAGGATGTCTCTTAATAAGAAATATGGGCCCACGGAGGTCAACAAAGAAGTTATTGTCGAGTCTGAAGATGAATTGGCGGCAGGGTCTACATAAGGAGATGAAGCAAAACCACGGGAAGGACATAATAGGGAAGCTAAGGAGGTCCTTGAATCAAAAGCACAATGTGTTGTATATTTGAAAAAAAAAGAACACATTCCTACAATTGTTGTATATCGTCATCCACATCATATAGAGACACAACAGTCATCAAGGCAAGGGCGTGTGCATCAACACATTTATGTGCTAGTAGGAAACAAGAAAGGAAACCGATCAAGAGGTGCATGGAGGCCTACTATCTCTATAGGATGTCATCATGCTAGAGAATTAATCACATGGCAACACCAACATAATGTAGATCAAGATCAGGGTGGAAAGGCAGCAGATGGACATCATGTTTGAATTCCATTGGAATGGATGGATGGTCGTACTTGGCACCAGCTGACTACATTACTTAGCCAGTCATATCATATGGTTTCTTCAAGTGTTTCTAGGACGAAACATGTGAAGGAGGATGGAATGTAGTATACCTAGGGAGGTACCCAATGGGAATGTGGTTATGTATTATTAGTGGAAGTCATTTAATATATGAGAATGTGTTCATTCAATGTAAGGTGGACTAGGTCCACTATATTAATAAAGGCCCACTATGGTAGTTAGATGTAATAAATGTGAGAAGACTCTCTAGAAGGTTCCTAGGAGATAGAGAGAGCTATATAAAAAAATGTAAGCAATGTAATGAGACATAGTGAAGAATATTGTGATTGTATAAGAAAGGATTTCTTGAGGATTTTCATCCTTCCATAAGAATTAATATATGGTGTTACCCTACCTCAAGGGTTTTGACTATTTCTTGTGTTCAGTGTTTTGGTGAATGGTTTGGATTATTCTTGTTGATATTGTGGGTTTATTGTTGAAGTATATCTTTAGATCTACTCAGGTACTTAACACATCACTATCCTTGCCTTCCACGAAGACCAATTGCTTACCCCATCAAGCCTATCCTCCACCCTTAAACCTACCACCACCAAGGCTTCCATCTAATGCTAAAATTGATACACTCTAACCAAGTAAAACTAAGCAACATTGAAAAACAAAAATCAGCCTCCAACACACCAATCACAAGTGTGAAAATGAGGCTCCTCAACCTGTGTAAATCTGTCCAATAAGCACTCGATTTTAGGCACTTTCAAATCTGATATTTCTCACTGTTTAGAATAATATACTTGTTGTCCAAAAACAACCAACATATCTGATATTTGCCCTTCTAAAATATGCCCCCTGTTTGCTTCACAAATCAGCCACTATGTTGCCCTTAAGCTCTGATACCATGAAGATTTTTTGAGGTTCTATGGGCTGCCCAATAGGCCTGTCATTTGACCTCTTATTGGGCACTGTGTTGTTA
>ML827435.1:31804-63513 GCA_009831015.1 Picea engelmannii | reverse complement strand
ATATGTTTCCCAAATTTCCCTCAAAGATTGTATCCCGAGTGAGTATCAAAGGTTGGGGATCGTTGACAATATCGGTTGGAAATATAAATGAAATATCTTTCTCAATTTCATCCAAACTAGGAAGAAAGGATGAGTGATGGTGGTTGTCATCCCACGACACCTCCTCAATATTAAGCATTTCCATAATGGATTCATTAGATGGAAAAATCCATAGGATGTAATCAACAATGAAGGATAGGGAATCTTACTAGGATTGTAGCGAATAAGATTTAGATGCCAACAAATGTTGGTCATCATGTCAAGGAGAAATAGATTGAAAGATGTCGTACTCGGCCTCGACAAGACTAAGTGGCATCGTGTCACCTAGTGTATCGAATTCTAAGGGACTAGGTACAATCCATGGATCATATGATTCAAGGGATTAATGTACCATAGTCGAAATCATATTAACCGTTGCGATATGTTGTGTAGTTGGAGGAACAGGTGTGGGGAAATTGCCCATGAGCGAAGAGTCTTTCAATAGACTAACCCAAACACTTTCATAGGTAATCTTTGAATCCCCCAAAAATAGAATATTGTTTGTTGTTTGAGTGTAAGCATTAGGGGTGTTGTAATCTAATTGATTGATGATCACTATTTTTCCTTGATGAGGAAACTGAACACATCGAAAAACCGAGGAAGCCACAAAATTCATAGCATAAAACCAACATCTTCCAAGTAATGAGTTATAATCTAGAGGAGCATCAACTACTTCCACGTCGACGGAAACAATTTTTGCCTCGAGTTGAACGGATAATGATTGTAACAATCCATGAGGTCCGAAACCTCTTCTACCGAATACTTTTAACATGGTAGGAGATTGATTAAGACCAGGATATTTAAGGCCTTTCCAACAGACTAAAGACATGACACTGGTTGATGCTCCCTCATCCAATATAGTGTGATGAATATGTTGATTGTGAACAACAACATCAATTTGAAATGCAAGTTGAGAGAGTCTCGATTCATAATTCTCTAGATTAAACGTGATATTATTAGATGACTCGAGATCTATAGCTCCGATGGATGACAAGAGAGTTTGAGATTGGATAGGGTAGTGTGTTAGAACTTCGAGAGCCGACATCGCACAAGGTGCTTGGGCCAAATCTTCATGAATGTTGTAGTTCTGGGCAACACGAGAGTTAAGATTAAAGGTCAACTTTCTGATAGTACTCTTGGGCGGATGTAAGATACAGTCAAAATTAGGTTTCTCAATCTGGAGAGGGGCACTTGAGGAAGCATCCTCGTTAGGAGGATGACCTGGTTGCCTCCTTGCAAAGGTGTAGGATTTTGTGCAACTAGTGACTGTTGTTGTGGAAAAGGATGCGTCAAAACAACGGGTTGAGAATTTCATTTAAATAATTTAGATACTTCTTTCCTGTGGGGACAATCTCTTATGTAATGATATTCAACACATATGAGACAGGAACAATTTAGTTTGTGCTATGGTTTCTTTTCAGCAATAGGTGGTTGTGCTTATGTTTTTGTATTTTCGGTTTGATTATTATTTTTCTTGTATTTATTCTTAGTTTTCTCCAATCCCCCCCTTATTGTGGTGGTGAAGTAGATTGAACTACATTTACTTCAGAAAATTTAGTAGGGGTGGAACTTGAGCAAATAGGAGTCGACACGGCAGTCGAGGAAATCACTGAATGATTGGTTGTCGCAGTTGACTATGAGACATGTTGGGTTTTGACAGAACCGATAACACCATCCGAATGAGCGGTGGAGGATGGTTTCGATGGATCAGTTGATGTATAGGGAGCGTTTGGTATAAATTCATACAAAGTTCCAGATTGGGAATAAACCAGATCCAAATAATGGGCATGAGCAATGGCTTCCTCTTTTGTAACTACACCATCAATTGCTACATCGCAAACAATAAGAGGTAACAAGGATTTTGTGAACCATTCAACCAACAAATGGTCAGGAATGGTGGCTTTGATCAATCTTCGTGGTCGTCTCCTTTCATGAATATAATCAGAAATATGTATGGAGTTAGTCCAATGAAGGGAGGTCAAGAGTTCCATGCTGATTTTGTATCTAATTGGCAACTGGAAATGGGTGAGGAAAGCCATGACAAGTGGATTGAAATCTTGAAAAGATCCACGTTGTAACTCAATGTACCATTTTACCGCTGAACCCATAAGAGTACGCTGGAAAAGACAAACAAATAGATTCATCCATCAGTGAGTTTGATGAACACCACAGATGAAATGTCATGACGTGGTTATTTGGGTCTTCTCTAGGTTTACCATCAAATTTTGGAATATCAGATGGTAATTTGGCTGGAATTACTGGCCAAAAAGGGGAGTGTAATATCAGATCATTTGTTAATCTCGATAGATCCAATAGATCTAAAGTAGCCAAGAAATGTAACCGTCGATTACTTTGTGGATGATATTGGTGAGGCATAGGGACACCAATAGGAATGTAAAATGGTTATGGTGAAATTTGTATCCAGAAGGTCCTCTCATATGCAGTTGTTGAGGATTTGGCCAACAAAAGTAGGATTCATTTTTTGAGGAATTTGCGTAAAAGGTGAGGGAAAACCATTTGGCCTTGCGAAAGATAACCAGGTAACCCAAATGGGGGTAACCAATTTGACCTTGGGGAGGATTACCAAATTGGCCTTGATGTGGGTAATCGTGTTGTCCTTGAGGAGGGTAACCAAGTTTATTCTGAGGAGGGTAACTGATTTGACCCTGTAGAGGAAAATATGTTTGACCTTGAGGACCCCAAGTAGGATTCAGGACACCTCAGAAGGGTTGTCCAGAATATAGTCTAGAAGGATAGGGATTTAGATATCCTCCTTGCAGGTCGGGATTTGAAGATCCACCCTGATATGTTTGATTAAGAGGTCCTCCCTGGGGTGGTCCCCATGATTGTTGTGGTTTTCCGACAAAAGAAGTTTGAAATTGTCCCCCTACCATAGGTTGGGTGACAACTGGGATTTTTCCATTGGATGGGGGTTGCCCCCCAGTTGAGATTTTTCCATTGAACGAGGGTCACCCCAAGTCAAGATTTATCCACTGAACAAGGGTTTCCCCCCAGTCGGGATTAGTCCATTGAACCAGGGTTGGCCCTCGGGAGGGATTTGTTCACTAACGGAGGATTGCCCCCTAGTAGGGACTTGTCCTCTAGTCGGGTTTTCTGGTGTGGTAGGGTTTTGCATTCTATGATGTGAATGTTTCCCAACATGATTTTGTGGCGTGTATGAAGTTGTTGCTTGAAGAGGGATTGTAGGTGTAACCATCACGATCCTTTGCAAGTGACTAGGTAATACAAATCCCTTTTCACTTGTTATTTGTCCCGAAGTGGTAGCTATGTTGAGTGTTTGTACGAAAGGATGGTCAAAGTAATGACTTGATGATCCTGTATCCGCACCATTGGTGACAAATGTATGTGGAGGGTTAAAGAGTGGTTGGTTCAAATTAATTTTTTCATAAATATCATGCCCCGACAGAGTTCTCCATATAGGATGAACATGAGTTTGATGTGGATCTACCATTTCAGTAGAGCGAACAAGGGTTGTATATTTTTCATTTGGATTTGGTTGTTCTGATTCCATGTCATGTTCTTCGGATGGCCTTGATGGTAGCCTAGGATAATATTCAACTATGATGTTTCTTGATGAGTCTACTCGGAGAAGGAGTGTATCAAGAGGGTTGGTCAAATCTGGGTTTGCAGGAGGGGTAGGAACTTCCTAAACTACTACTATAGCTCCCTTAGGATTTTCAATCAAAGGAGTAGCAACACTCCCAGTGTCTGAATAGTTTTCAACCTCTTCATGATAAGTGTCTTTAGGTGAGTTAAGAGGTATAGGTTCGTAGCCTTCCGGAGGAAACACTTGCATCCTACGTGATTGACTAAGACCTTTATCAACCACAATACCAATCTTAAGGACAACTAGGGTGAACAAAAAACATTCACTAAAAATGTAGAAAACCAACAAGCAAAACACTAACTTCTCTCAATGAACTTACTAGTTGGTGATGAAATCCAGCATCACAAGAACAAAGTGAGAAGGGGATAGGATTGAGTGGGTGGATCAGTTATGTTGGCGGCCTGCTTAATAAAATTACGCCTCAGTGCAAGTTCCCTCACAATTTTGCCCGCGAGTTACCCTCCAAGGAGCCCGAGTGATTTTGACCAACATCTAATCCAGGTACAACAAAGACTTCTTTTTGTCATCACCTCATGTGAAGACCCTAAATATTATGGGCACTAAGGTTACCAACTCACATTCAGCCTCTAGGTGGGTATAGTCGACAGTCGGGTCCAAACGTATGGGTAGGATATCAAGTCTAAAATTCTTAAGGAGAATTGAGGACAAATGGATTGGTAAACTCCTGAGGACCCCGAACGGATTCAGGATTCACAAAGTTCTGAGACCAAATGAAAACAACTGATTTTCAGAAAGAACCCCCAATATAAGATCATTCCACTACGATTGGTTAAGCCTCGGAGGGATAATATTTGTTTCTCTCTCGTACGTGACATCGTGTTTAACCCTTGTGTGAGAGGGGGATCCCAACTATGCTTATACAAAAATTGGATTTTCTCTCCCTACCGCAAGATTTTGTGTTTGTCTCTAATGCTTTGGAGATTTATCCTCACAGCCTATTCCAAAAATCTATTCCTAGTCTATTGTTGATGTAAATATCTAAAAATAAAAGTTTCTAGTTCAATTTTAATTAGCGCTTATTTCCGTGACTGTTTGTTACTCAAGAGTGAATGGTAGTGAAACTAATGATATTTTGATACTTGAATCCACGAGAAGGTAAAAAGAATGATATGGAAATTTCCTTTCGATGAACTTCTAGCTATGGGAAGGAGAAGAGATTCTTTCTTTTCGTCACTAACAACCACTCAAGAGAAATGCAAAAATTTTATGTTATTTGTTCCCAAACAAGAATTCACACATTTGCCAAATTATTAAAAAGAAAAACCTTTCAATATCCAAAAGCAATGCATATAAATCCTTCTTTGTTCGATTTTAGATGCAAACAATGATGTTCATCTAATGCTTCATTCTTTCACTAATAATGAAATAGTTCACTATGAGGATTGAAAAGAGTATGAAGCAAAAGAGCATACAAACAAAGATTCTCGCAACAACAAACAAGAGATTGAAAGAAAAACAAATATCAAACTGCTCAACAAAAGATCCAAAACCACCGAGAAATAAAAAAATCATACTTTATAGTCTTCAAGAATTGAGTGAGAGATCAAAGACAAATAAATCAATAGACTTGTGATCAACAAACTTTCTTGTAATTTCCTCTAATCATCAGATAATTGAAAAGAGTTGCAAAAAAAGGAAACCAAGTCTAAGAGAGAAAGGGTCGATTTTGTAATCAAGAAAGAAAACATAAACATAATAAAGACTAAAAACAATGAAGTAAAACAAGTTTATAATCAAACAAGAGACAAAGTCAAACATAAGAAACTCTGAGCTAAAGAGGAAGATCTAAAGACTAGACCCAACAAGCAACACAATTGAAAATTTCCCTAGAAAAAGGAAATCAACGCTCTGGTAACCAAGACACCAGAGCGTTATAGCGCTCCCTAGAAGGCTTTGGGGGAGTGTTGATAAAGAAGTAGCACCCTGGTTTGAACTGTAGGGGAGGGCTATTTATGAATAAAGTTTGAAAAAGACTAAAAAATCTCAATAACCCAGGAAATTTCAGTAAAGGGTTCTGTAAGACAACTAACAAAGACAAGGAATATGAAATCTTCAGACCAAATCAACAAGTAGGATCTATGGATAGGCAAACTTCTTGGACAAACCAAGGGAAGAAAAACTAAAATTCCTCCTGAGTGGAGTCAACAATTTTTGTTACAGAAATATTCCCTTGCGGACAGGTGAATTTTCCCTTGAATTACAGACCCCTATACTAAGATAGAAAATTACATTTGGACACTACCATTCCTATAAATTCTTTTTGTCCATCGAAAAAGAGAGAAGGAGAAGAAGTGTGATGTACCTCATTTATGGCGTTTGTCCTAGCCGCTCCAATCCGCGATCTCAATTCGACTCCCGACACAAATTAGTACCTGCAATGGACAACACAAGACAAACGACTATATCCTACTCTAATGGATTATACAAAATCAATTCATCTATGCAGATTAAGACAACCATAAACAAGCACATGTAAACACACACTTGAAGGAAATAGGCCAAGTATATTAATGAGAAATTATAAGGGAAAACTTACAATCTTCAGATGGTGTTGTAGCAGCCTCTCCAAGCCCCCTTCATCCAACCCTTGCTCAAAAGATCCACAATCAAAATAACAATGCTTTGTTGATTTCTCCACCTTTTCACCATTGAAGTGCCTCTATTTATAAGCTTTGAGAGGCTCAACCACCTTGAGTATTTTTGGAATTGGTTGAGTATATGGCTCAATTAGTTGTGATTTCTTCCTTAGATGCAGCGATGGAGTCAGATTCAAGCCAAACTAACCCAACCCATCCATTGATGTCTTTAGAGGAAAGTGGTATTTCCTCCAAGATTCCCTCAACCAACACGACGCTCCCTTAAAGTGGAAAATTAAGTGTTGTAGCACCCACCTAAGATGGAAAAGGAGCACTAGTGCTCCCTATATATGGTTATGGGAGCATTGATCTTCCAAAATGTTAAAAATATGAGTAATTCCTTAGGTAAAAAACTTGTTCTGACTGTCAAATGATGGGGCTTCTTCTTCTAACATGTTTTAGGGGTTGTAGCAAGTGTTTTTATGGTGTCATTCGAGATGCGACACTTAGGAAAGGTGAATGCCACACTTGCAACAATAAAAGTACGATACTTGTGACACTTACGACACTAAAAGTGTGATACTTGTGACACTTACGACACTTGTGATAATGAAAGTGCAACACTTACGACACTTACGAAAATGAAAGTGCGACACTTACGACATTGTCGAAGTGTGGACCTTTGATGTGTAACACAAATAGACATATATGCTTTGGAGAAATGGATAAGTCCACTAGAGGGTCATTACTAACAAAAAAATTCAAATAATGAGAAGATCACCTTTACACTCAAGTCCCTTCCCCATGACAAATATTGGTAGGACAACTACTATGTGCAACATGTCGAAGATGAATATATAAAACATTTAGGATGGAACCTACTTGGGTTACGTTTGTTGATACCTTCAAGGAGGAATTCTACCCTGTTGGGAACTATATTGACAAATACACAAGTTGGACAAATTTGTGCTAGGAGAAAAACTAAACAATGCCAAAATACACCAATACCTTCCATACCTTGTGCTCAAAGTTTGGTATCAAAGATTTTGAGAAAAAACTTGGTTCTAAAATATCATAATGGTCTACATAGGTACATCCAAAGATAAATGGATCTTTTGGACATATCTTCATTGGGACCCTGTTACTGATATGTTGTTGAGATTGAGCAAATGTTTTAGTAGAAGACTAAATGAGAGTTTGACTCTACACACCAATCACAACAAAAAAAATACCAAAGGGGGCCCTAACTGGTGTAACGAAGGATATAGAAAGAATATCCAACCTCAAGATGACTAGTCCAAAGCACGTGCAGAGAAGAGTGACATGAATTTAAATAAGGACACTAGAAAGTGGAGTGACTTTCATAAAATTCACCGACAAAACATTGATTAATGTTGCTCCAAATAATTATCATTGGTTGAGTTGAAAGCCTATATATAGATTTGATTCTGAATCAAGCTCTGATTTTGAGTGAGACAAGAACAAACAAATCATCAATGTGGAACTTAGTGTTACCATTGTTGATGTAAAGGTCCAACAAGAGGAACCAAATGAGCTTGTGAAAGGTGAGTGTCTTATCCACTTATAGATATGGGTGAAGGGGAATCCACTACATTTAATTATTGACAACAACAATGAAAATAACATGATCTTAGTAGAGGTTATCAATCATTTGAAGTTGTCAAGGATGCCACACCCCTATCCATACATCATCAGTTGGCTAACACAAAGATGATACATTTGCATCAATTAGTAATGTCGCTTACCTTACAAAATTAATCCCTTCAAATACGAGGCACCGTGTGATGTTGCCCTACTTGAAATTTGCGATGTTACTTTAAGACAACCATACATATGAAAACATTGTGTTGTTTATGAGTGTGTTGAGGCCTAAAACACCCCAAGTCCACTAACTCAGGGGGGGTTTGAAATTTTAAAAGTCAAACCTTTTTAGTTTGTTTTTTTCATTGCCTTATTCCTTCCAATTTAATCGATTGTATAGTTGTATTTGGTCACCTTTGACCAGGTGTACCTTATTGACCTTTTTTTTCCAAATAAAAAAATCACATTTTATATTCCAATATAGAATATAAAATACATTCTGCAGTTGTTAGTTGGCACGATACATATAGTATTGTGTAGTACAAAATAATGTTTTGAGAATTATCAAAATGATCCAAATAGGATATAAATATCCCCACAAATTGGAAATCATAAAACTTTAGTATTTCCAACCAAAGTCCCCACAAAGTCCAAGGCTGACATAAGACTATGAAAATATACCTTATTGGTCATTTACATGTAATCGATTAACATTTTTATCTTCTTCGTGCATGGATTACTCCTTCACTTATGACATGCCTGTGAGTTTTCTTCAAGAAACAAATAAGATGCCTGTGACTTGCCTTAAGGAAACACGTGGACACCTTAAAAAAACTTGTAAAAATAATAAATGCACATTCGTGAGTGGAAGCCACGAGATCTGTACACCTGTGAAAGCCCTAACTTCTACCCCCAATTGTCTTAACTACATTTGTTTGATATAAATAAAGGTTATTGGTTGGGAGGATGAAAGAGTCCATTGAAATAAAAAATATGCTAGAGTAATTCACATATGAGTAATCTTGGATTTTAACTTCTTTCCCCCATTCAAAGACCATTGTTTCTGAATCTATTTATTTCTTTGAGTTGGGTTTTCCCAACCATAGTAAAGTTGGAGAGCATATGTGGAGTACAAGTTGATAAATGGTCTAGATAGGAGGAACTTGAACTTAGATAACAAAGGTGTTGGAATGGTCTATCAAGTATTATATGTATTTGATGTTCATGATTAATAAACTTATGAATATCTCTCATGTTTCCCTCCCCAAATCAAATTAAAAATGTGTTTAATGATTTGCTTTTAATTCTTTATTTGAGGTTGAACTAGTTTCCTAATAATTATTTAGAATCAATTCATTGTGAATTTATGTTATCATTTAATGTATCTATCGTGATTCATAGTTGCATGTCTATTTGGATTTGAGGAAGGTTGGTTGTTTGTATTGTGTGTAGATCTAAAGATATGATTGTAATTGCATATGAAAAACACAAAGAGGTTAGCCTTTGGATCACAAGTTTTTGTTTCTTCCTCTTATATTTAGTAAAGGTCCGGTTCTAGATTGTAGTTAGTTATATTCCCTTCACTCTATCAATGATCCACCCTAAGTCATTGGGATTTTCCCTAAAATAGAACTAGAGACCATGCTAGGGAGAACTTTGTGATTTCTTCCTCTTAGGGTCTCGCTCATCTATTTCATCCAACTTGACGAAGTTTGGTATAAATCTTACCTTTGTCGTTTTCCCTTTCTTGCTATTGTAGAACCAAAAATTGCATTTTTAGCTTTTGTAGTGATTTTTTCACCTTTTTGGACCTGTGTGGATGCATGTATTCAATTATAGAAGTGGGTGCCCGCGAATTTCCTTTAGTAAAAGTGTGGGCACACGTGGATTGTTGCAAATCAACCTACAAGCATCTCCTCTAAATTAAAAAAAAATATTACAAGCCTAGAATTTTCTTGCCCATTTTGAATGCTTTTGCAAAATTGGGGTTTTGGGATCTTTGTATCAGGGATTTGATTGTGCTTTTCATTGCTTTCTTAATTGAACATTGGAAACAAGAATATAATTCAAAAAATATTTGATTTGAATTGGATCATTATATAATTTGTCATCTATCTTGGAACTTTTTGGGTGGAAAAATTGGAGGAATTAGCTTGGAGGGTCCATTTTAGTGGCATGTCCCAGTTTGGAGATTTGGGGTTGGAAACCTCCCAAATCCATTTGAGGCATTAAATGACACTTTTTGGGGTAAACAATTTGTAAGCATAGCTCCCATCCCCTCAACATGTTCTACACATCGACACCTTTTTCCAATGGTGCAAAAATCACTTCAATCAGAGCTCGTATGCAGAAGTTATGTCTCCTGCAAGTTTATCTTCCTTGTTGACCACCATGGTACCGAGTGGATGCCACATCCACCTCCATTAATCACACATGTGGGGCTAGTCATGTGAGACTTTCAAGAAGATGCTAGAAGGTAAAACCCCCAACTAAATAAAGGTGGATATTGTAAAACCCCTAACCCTAGACAACTATCAGGCTATGTTAAATATTGTGATACTAGGATTTTGAGACCACAACAAAGGAGGTAGTAGATTATGTAGTATCCATTCATGCCACAATGTCAAATGCAATTGCATAATGAGTGCCCCTTTCTTTGTACCTGCATTTCATTGCTGAAGAAAAGAGAGGAGAGCATAGACCTCACCTTCTAGTTGGATTTTGTCTCATATTGGGTTTCCCAAGATACATCTCATGTTCATTTGTGTGAATGTTGTTCTCATTTGCTTGTTCTTTCAATTTTCATATTTTAGTTATTTTCATAATCCGAGCAATGAGTTAGTGATAATAAATATGAGATATAAGGAAACAAATGTGTGTTCACAAAATATTTTAGCATATTAAAAGATTTTTTGTGACGAACTGTTATAATGGAATATCCATGGCATTTTACATATCATATTGGTATCATAGTAGTTTTATTTGGGGTATTTGTGGGAAGTAGCGAGATCTAAGGATTATCTTAAGAAAAAAGTTGCAAAAACCTTTCCGTGATAGATGAACCTATTTATAACAACCCTTTGGATGCTGCAGAAGACATATTTGTGAGGCTAGAAGAAAAATTTGTTGATATCTCCCACAACATATCCCTCCTCATGGCGGCTCTAGCGAACAAGTTCGAATCTTTCAAGGAAGTTGGTGGCTCTAACTCAAAACTTGAATTAGAAGAGAAATCGAGAGATAATGAAGACCCAAAAAAGGAGTCGAAAACAGAGCCCGAGAAAGAGCAACCAAGTTCTAGTGCCATCGCTCCTTCACAACATCTATTCAAAATGGAAGTGAAAGTGAATATCAAGCCCTATTAAGGTGAGATTGATTTTGTTAAGTTGAATTACTAGTTGCAATAGTTAGAAGTGTATTTTAGTGTCCATAATATAGATGAAGAGCATAATATTTTATTTCCCAACTAAAACTAGAGGGCCATGCACTAACCTAGTCGGAAAGACACATGCATACACTTGGGTTGGAGGGTGATCCACTAGTAACTAAGTGGGAGGTGTTTAAAACCCTCATCAAGCCTAGTTTTACCCTTTTGGGTATGTAGATGACCAATGGATATGTTGGCATCACTTTAAGTAGAGGTAGGGGTAGAGTGTGCTAGATTACACCATCAAATTTAGGAAGATGGCGATCATGTTAGGTATCTCTCCCAAGAACAGAAATGTACTCCTCAAATATCTGGGGGGTTTACCTAGTCATTTAAGAAATCAAGTGATACTCTTCAAACCAAGGACTGTTGATGATGCTAGTGTGCAATCATAGTACGTGGAGAACATAGGTCGTAAGAAAGGGAAACCGAGTGGTTCTAAACAAAAATACCACCAAGATGATTCAAATGAGGGGAAGAAGAAGTTGAAAATAAAAGACAAGAAGACGATATCCATTGCACATCAATGCAAGGACCCAAGAAACCACTGCAAATTTGCAATATCGATGGTCACACCGAAGATAAGTGTTGGAAGCTACATCCAAAGATGAATCCAAAGAACAATAAGAAGGATGCTAAGAAGAAGAATCTATTAGGCATTGATTTGAGCAACTAGGTAGAGAGAAACTTGAATATGGATGCAAATATTATTAACACTTTAGTGCAAAAGGAGGTGAATCTATGTATCCTTCATCACAAGGAAGAGAAAGAGATTACAACTCTTCAAAAAACCAAGGTAGATGTTTTGTTCGATTCAGTTTCATAGGCCAACATCATAGTAGATGATCTGATCAACAAGCTTGGGTTGGAGGTTTATGACTATTTAAGCCCATATACATTGGGATGGGTGAATAAGGATGAAAAGATCAAAGTCACTAAACAATGTAAGATCAAGTTTGCTACAAGTGAAAAATTTATTGATGAAGTGGAGTTAGATGTAGTACCCTTTGACGTGTGTTGTGTAGTATTTGGAATCCCCTATATGTATACGAGGGATGTGATGTTCACATGGAGATAAAACCAATACTTCCTAATCAAGGATGGGAAGTCTGACATGATCAATGCACAAAAAGGCAAATTGAAGATCTATTTGGTAAGTGACAACCATGCCAACAAGTTGATTAATTCCAGTAAGAAGTATGTATTGCTTTTTTTAAGAGAGACTCGACTAGGGAAGGAATCGATAAGAGCAAAGGTGTCACTAGAGGGATGTACCAAATAACATGGACATCAACTAGAGGAGTTGTTGCAAGTTTACAGAGGAGTTTTACAAGAACCTAAAGGGATGCCACCTAAGAGGGAAGTGGAGCACAAGAAGTAGTTGTTTCCTAACTCCCCATTACCAAATATTGGGCTGTATAGACAGTCTATTCTGGAAGCAGATGAAGAGAAGAAAAAGTTGCAACAATTCTTGGAGTAGGGAGTAATTCAACCAATCACCTCACCTTATGGGTCACCTATCATCATAGTACCCAAGAAACACAGGACTTGGAAAATGTGTATCAACTATAGAGCTTTGAACAAGATCACACTCAAGAATCAGTATCCTCTGCTCAAGATCGATGATTTGTTAGACTAGTTGTGACATGCCAATTACTTCACCAAGTTGGATTTCAAATTGAGATAAGACCAGGTATGTGTTAAATAAGAAGACACTTGGAAAGAACACCTTCAAAACAACACAAGGTTTGAATGGATGATTGGTCAGAGTGGAAAAATTTGGAGTAATCAACTTGTAGGGTCATTTTAATGCTTGTCCCAGTTTGGAAAATTGGGGTTTGAAACCCTCTGGAGCCATTTTGAGGCATTAAACAACATGTTTTTGGGTCAAAACTTTCTCAATTATAGCTTAGATATCTTAACGCTATTCTATACATTGAGACCTTTCCAATGGTGCAAAAATCATTACAATCGAAGCTTGTATGAAAAATTTATTCCTTTCGCAAGTTGACCTACCGTGTTGACCACCATGGTATGAGTGGATGCCACGTCAACCTCCATTTATCACATATATGGGGCTAGCCATGTATGTATTTTCAAGAAGATTATAGAATGTCCAAAACCTTATCACAATTGAGGGTTGAGGAAGTTAAAACCCTACTCCTCGATGGCTATTGGTCAATGTTAAATACCGGGCCGGTGGGAGGAGAAGGGGTTCCATTCTTTAGCATTGTATTTGTTCCATAATTGAACATATCACCTAGGAGCGATATTTTTAGAGCATAACAAAGGAGGAGAGATTATGTAGTAGCCACAAATGCCACAATGTCAAAGGAAACTCCATAGAGAGTGCCTCTTTCTTTGTACTTGCATTTGTGGAAAAGAGAGCGGAGAGGCCTCACCTTCTAGATGAGTTTTCTCATGTATTGTGTTTCCTAGCTTATATCTTGTGTTTATTTTTGGATGGTGTATGAGTATTTATTTATGTTGTCTTTTTTTTGCATTTAAGCTATTTCATACATTTTAAGCATAAAACTAGTAATCAAAGAATCTGAGATCTAAAGGAAATTAACCTTCACAGTAAATATTTTAGTATTTTGTTAGATTTGTTGTGATGAACTGTCCAATGGAATATCCACAACAATTTACAGGTCAATAGTTCTACCTAGGAAGATCTCATCTCATATCTCATGCAAGTGTTAGAAACTCTAAAAAGGCATTATTTGCTAGCTAAACTTAAGAAATGCGAGTTTTCTCAACAATCATTAGTGTATTTGGGGTATGTGATTGGTGGAGGGGAACTCAATATAGATCCCCCAAAGATGGAGGCAATCATCAAGTGGCCAACTCCTACTAATTTCACTGAATTTAGGAGATTTGTTGGGGAAACACAGTGCCTACAAAAGTTCATACCATCCTTTTTAGCTGTCGCTGCACCACTCCATGCCATAATAACCAATTGTAAGAGTTTTTGTTAGGGAAAGAATCAACATAAATATTATGATGAGATGAAACAAAAGATTATTCAAGCATCCATCCTTACATTGACTAACTTGGAGAAGACCTTTGAATTTGAGACAAAAGTGAGTGGATATACTGTGGGAGTAGTCTTGATGTAGGGAGGTAAGATGGTATGCTATCATTTTGAGACATTTCATGGAGGAGTCTTAAGCTACCCTATGTATTATAAGGAAATCTATGCGCTGATACAAGTTGTTAAGAAGTGGAAGCACTATCTTATGGGAATGGAAACCATTATCCATACTGATCACCAACCATTGCAATATTTTCAGACCCAAAGTAAGCTTCAACAAACTAAACATTACAAATGGAAGGGTTTTTTGCAACAATTTCATCTAGTCATCAAATATAGGAAGGGTGTCACTAACAAGTTGGTAGACATGCTTCCAAGGTCACCCACATCCAATATTATAGCTTTAAGAAATCTTGTGCACATGGAGCCTTTTACCCATGATGCATACAAAGAGCCATACACAAAAGATGAAGACTTTAAAGAAGTGTTTCAACAACTATAGGATCAAATTCCTATAGAAGATGGTGATGGTGAGGATGACTACCATCTCGAGCAAGGGTTACTCTACAAGCTAGACAAGTTGTGTGTTCCTAAAGGTGAAAGATTGTAGCTTATTAGAGAGGCTCACATCTCCAAGGATGCAGGACATTTTGGTGTTAGGATAGTTTCCAACTTACAAAGGTATGTGTATTGGCCTATAATGCAAGAGGATATAGTTCGTTATATTAGATGAAGCATGCTTTATTGCACTAGCAAGCCTAGTAATAGAAAGCAAGGTATATACCACCCCTTACATGTATCCACTCGACCCTGGGAAAACATTTCCATGGATTTTATGGGTGGTTTTCCGACAACCAGGAAGGGATATGACTATATGTTTGTGGTAGTTGACAGGTTCAACAAGATGTGCATTCTTATGCTTTATACAAACACCTTCAAAGAATAAGAAGCAAAAAACATGTTCTTTGAACATTTTTGGGTGCACTTTTGGATACCAAGGAGCGTCATCTTAGACAAGGACATCATATTTGTCGATGCCTTTTGGACTACACTTTGGGAGAAGATGGACATGAAGTTGAAGACATCTACAACATTCATCCACATACAAATGAGCAGATAGTAGTAGTCAACATGACTTTGGTTCAAATTTTGAGGGGTTAAAATTAGACGCATCTGAAGACCTCACATGAAAATTTGATCTACATTCAACACCTTATAAAAAAACAATCCATACTTCTACCAGTAAGTCTCCTTTTGAAACTCGCTTTGGGTATTTGCTACTTTTTTCCTTTGATGTTGTGTATGGACAACAAGGAGGAATGATGGAATATGTTATGGGAGAAGCTTTGAAAGTAGAGAATTTTGTTGAAAAGATTAAGCAAATCCATATGCAAGTACATGAGACATTGAAGAAATCTTGGGAAACGTACAAGGCTTGGCATGATCGACATAGAATTGAGAAATCATTTGAAGTGGGAGAACTACCAGACAGGGGTGGCATGACCTTTGGTAGATTGGGTTGAGAGGACAACTTCCAGGAAAGGCAAAAAGGTACTTCATAGATAAGGTAGAGGAAAAATTTCCTCACATCATTCAATAAAATCCTTTGGGGACCAAAAGCCTCCCAAAATAGGGAAGTATGATCCAAATTGGATCATTATATAATTTTTCATCTATCTTGTTACTTTTTAGGTGGAAAAATTGGAGAAATTGGCTTGTAGGGCCCATTTTAGTGGTAAGTTTTGGTTTGGAGATTTTGGGTCTGAAACCTTCCAGAGCCATTTTGAGGCATCAAATGACACATTTTGGGGTCAAAAATTTACGATCGTAGCTCCTAGCCCCTTGACGCTATTCTACACATTGAGACCTTTCCAATGGTGTGAAAATCACCTCAATCGAAGCTCGTATGTAGAAGTTATGCCTACCATAAGTTAACCTTCCTTATTGACCACCATGGTACTTAGTGGATGCCACATCAACCTCCATTACTCACACAGGCAGGGATAGTCACATGGGACTTTCAAAAATATTCTAGAAGGTCCAAAACCATAACAAATCAAGTGTTGATGATGCAAAAACCCTAACTCTAGACGACTATCGGGTTATGTTAAATATTGGTCCACTTGGAGAAGAAGGGGTTCCATTCCTTAGCATTGTAATTGTTCCATAGTTGAATAGAAGATCTAAGAATGGGATTTTGAGAGCGTAATAGATGAGGTAGGAGATTGTGTAGCAACCATTTAGGCCACAATGTTAAAGGAAACTCCATAGTGAGTGCCCATTTCTTTGTACTTGCATTTCAAAATTGAAGAAAAGATAGTAGAGCATGGGCCTCACCTTATAGTTGGGTTTTATCCCGTATTCGGTTTCCCAAGACACATATTGTGTTCATTTCCATGGATAGTGTGTTCATTTGCCCGTTCTTTCAATTTTCATATTTCAATTATTTTCATAATTTGAGCAATAAGCTAGTGATAATAAATTTGAGATATAAGGAAATAAACTTGCATTAAGAAAATATTTAAGCATAATACAAGATCTATTTTGACGAATTGTTCAAGTGGAATATCCGCGACAATTTACAAATCGACATTTCTTTGCATTTTAGGCATTTTTTGTAGTTTTTGTAATTATGTTTCTAGATTGTTTTGATTTGTAGGGTACATTGATTAAATTAGAAACGAAAGTTGTATTACATAAATAATTGAGTTTATCTCTTGGTCATTTTCATTTCAAGGCTTTTAAAAGAGTGCTTATATTCATTGAAATAATTGTTTGAGTATGTTGGGGTCATTTCATGGAAAACATAAGTTGGCCTCATCACACATTATCTCTTTCATCAAGGTTATAGATGAATCTCATATTATTCACGAGGATGTTTGGATGCATATTTTATGTGCACTTTGGATGACAAGGTAAATGATTGGTTTTATGATGGTCTTTGTAGGACCAATCACTTCATTGGCATATTTTTTGAGATTGTTCCTCAAATACTGGGAGCCTAGTATTGAAAATGAGGAGATTGAGATGTTTATCAAATATACCATAGAAAACCTCCCAAAAGAAGAATAAGTACCCATTTCATCTCCCATGGAAGGGCCAACACTTGATGAACATGTTGAGGAAGAACCACTACATAAGAGCTCAAACCCACTAAAAACCAAGCAATTAAAGAATACATGGGTAAAGAGGAACAATTAACACTCCATGAATCCATCAATGAAGAATAATTAAAGGAAGTTGAAGATGAATTTGGGAAAACATGCTTTGATGATAAGAACAACCAAGTATTCATTTCCCCATCACAAGAAGATAATGATTTAATGACTTTCACCCCTTTCCAAAATTTTGGACCTATTGATACATCATTTGATAGTTTGGAAAGAGAAGAAGGACCCTTGGTTGACCCCTCATTTCATAAAGAACAAGAACAACCTTGTGGGTCCATTAATGAAGAGAATTTTGGTGAGAGCCTACAGAGTGTAAGTTTCCAAATCCTTGAAGATGATGGCTTGATGATTTATAACCCTTTTTGAAATTTCAAATTTCATGATCCATCCTTTGATAATTTCAAAAGGGTAGATTTTGGAGAAAAATCCATAAGTTTTCCCTCATGCCATGAAGAACATGATGACCTTGGTGTGAAAAATATTGATGACCTTTCCCACATTGAAGGACATAAGTGGGATACAAATTGTTTTTACTTTGAAGGGGATCCAATTCATGATACTAACAAGGAGGGTAGAAGCGAAGTCACTGAATTTAGACCTAACATGGAAGATTGTGTTGAAGAATATGATTTACTTGGTCTTTTGGATTTCTTGGGAATCCACGGATATCCAAATGATTGTGAAGATAAGAGAGAAGAACTACCAAGGTTCCATGTACTCAAGTATTCACCTATCTTACATATTGCATCCTTCATTGAGGTTATTTCAAAGCTCAATATTGTTCATGAGGAAGTAAAGTTGATGATGTTTATATTGTCCTTGGAGTTTCTCGAGGATGAGATTTTTGATTGGTACGAGAAACTTGGTAAAAAAAAGATCTCATCAATTTCATATTTATTCAGGATATTTCTTGAGAATTAGTCACCACTTTGTGAAATAGTTAAGTTTGAAGGGGTTTCACTAGAGAAACTTATGGATCAAAACTGTCTGTGGAGTTTTGAAACGTCCAATATTTCGAGTGGAGGCTCCACCCATTATCAAGGAAATAAGAAGCTGATATGTTGTAAAAGAGTGTTGAGGCATATAAATAGAGTAAAATGTTGGAAGTTGTTGTTAACAAATTGAAAATAACCATTGGCATTAGGTAAGCAATAAAGGTAATATATTGGGGTGAGTGAGGTTGTTAAGATTGGGTGAAAAATAAGAATAATTAAAATGATTAGAAATAAAATCTTAATTTGTGATAGTAATAAAGTATTAAATTGAGATAATAATAAAGTATTGAATTAAAATAATCGAGTATTAAATATGGGGGAGATGGTAAAATTAAAGGTATTGATTAATGATAATGATGTTGTTTCATAATAAATTAATCAAAGAAGGAGATAACATTTAAGGATATATAATATTAGAATAGGGAAAGGAGAAAATAATATAAAGTTAAGGGAGATTAATAATAAAAATGTAATTAAAGAGAGAGTTAATGATAAAATAGAAGAAAGGGTTTAATAAGAACATGTAAAGTTAAGTGAGATATTAAGTTAAGAGAGAAATTAATATATTAAGTAAGAGATAATGAAGGTTATAAAATAATGAGGAAGGCAGAAGAATACAAGATTTGGGGATAAGATGCTAGGAGAGGATCATACAGAAACTTGGGGAGAAGATGGCAGGAGAGGATCAAATAGAAACATGGGACATGTTTGATCAAACAAGTGGGAAGAAGAGGCTGGAGGCGGAGATCTAATGGTCAATGTGATGAATGGTGGGTTTCCAAGAATGGCTAAGTTTGCATCCATCTTCATGGTTAAAGTTATTAGGATGTTTTTCGATTTCGAGGGCTTCCCAAATCGGATGGGAGGAGTAATGAGGGGTAGTGGCTAAGATTTTAGTTTGGTCAAATAAAATCAGGTGCTTGGATTTAAAGGATTGTTCAACAATATCTGATTTAGAGATTTAGTTATGGGCAGTAACAACTATATGCTATTTAAGCCTAACTTTAAATTTTCTCCTAGTTTATCCTATGTAAGATTTCCCACAAGAGCATGAAATCTGGTAAACTCCTGGGCCAAGCATCGAGTTAGATTTATCTTTTGTTGTTCTGAAAAGTTGTTTTAGGGTTTTGTGGGGTTTGAACATAGTTTTTATATTCTTCTTAGCCAAGAGTTTCATGATGTGATCGATGGTGCCTTACATATAACAAAGAGAGAGGAGAGTACAAGGAGGGGTGGAGGAAGGGGATGTTTTAGGTTTAGGTTTGCTAGTTGAGCGTAAGGATTGGTTAATTTGGAGAGAGAGTAGCCATTGGACATAAGGGATTTGGTTAAATGGGCCTTTTCCTCTTCGAGGACTTGAGGGGTGAATATGCAGATGGCACGAGTAATAAGGGTTTTTAGGATGATGGATTTTTGAGCTAGGAGATGGTGGGAGATGGCTTTTAGATATCTGTCAGTGTGAGTTTTCTTCTTGTAGACTTGGTGGGAGAGAGAGTCATCATGAATATGAGAGATGAGAACATCCAAGAAGGGGATGTAGTTGTATTTTTGGGTTTGCATAGTGAATTGGATGTGGGAGGAGAGATTATTGAGAGAATTGAAGAAAGAGACCAAGTTGGAATGACAATGAGGCCATATGATAAATTTGTCATCTACAAGAGGAAACCAACATTTGGGTTTGAGATGAAAGTTAATTAAGGATAAAGACTCAAAATTTTCCATAAATATATTATCCACCACTAGGTAAAGGGAGGACCCCATGGCTATACCTTCAATTTGTTCATAGAAAACCCCCTTAAAGGTGAATAAGGTAGAGGAGAGGCAAATCTTGATAAGGTTAAGAGTGTCAGGGTCTACCAGTTTGGAGATAAGGGTTAGGGATTCTGATATTGAAATTTTGGTGAACATAGACACCACATCAAAGTTGACCATAAGGTCATCATCATTAAGGTGAAGATTCCAGATTTTATGAATGAAATCTGTACAATCTTTAATAAAAGAGGAGGTTTTACCAATGAAGGCTTGAAGCTTATCGATAAGAAATCGAGAAAGGGCATGAGTGGGGGATCCTATGGCACTTACGATAGGTTTGAGAAGAATATATATTTTTTGAATTTTAGGTTATCCTTATATCCTTGGGGTTTGGGGATTATGATGAATGAGAAACTTTTGGATGGTATGACCCAGAGAAGAAGATTTGATGGATTTGGTGACCATGGTGGTAATGGTATTAATAGGGTTTATAGCTAGAGTGTTATAGGTAGAGGAAGAAAGGAGGTACAGTAGTTTAGATCCATAATAAGAGGAGTCCATAACCACAATAGTGTTTCTTTTATTGAATTTGAGGACAAGGATGTTAGGGTTATCATTAAGGAGATGAATATAATCAAATTGTTCTTTAGTGAGGTTGGGTTTAGGAGGCTTGGAGTGATAAAGGATTCGTCCACATTCCTACCTAATTTATTTAGATTCATGATCCGACAGTTGGTGGATAACAGATTAAATGGAGCAAATATATCCTCCATGGGGATGTGTTTAGGGCTAAGTCTAAATTAAACCCTTTATCAAGAAGTTGGAGGGTAGGAGGGTCCAAATTAACATAGGATAGGTTTATGACTGTAGAAGGATTAAGGCTTAGGGACGGTGGGGGAGGGGAGGTATGATTAGAATTAATGGTGAGGCCTTTGAGAGATGGTGAGCCGATTGAAGGATTATTAGAAAAGGAAAAGGAAGAATAATTCGAAAAGATGATTATCGCTAGGATTATAATTAGTGGGGTTAGTTGGACGCCAATTGTCAAACGAATTAATGTTAGTGGAGGGGATGCAGTTCACGAGGTCGAGGTCATGGACCAGGTCATTCGGAGAAGGATGGAAAGTTTCATTTAGTTGTGTGCAAGGCGGGTTGTCTAGGGAGTATAGAAGGCTAAAATGTTGTTTAGGGTTTCTAGTGACTATGTTCAAGTCAAAATTAGGGTTACAGGTTGTTTGGAGGTGATTGGACAAAGATCTAAGTTTTTTTGAAGGTGATGCAAATGAGAATACATCTGTGGGAGAGGGTGAGAATGAGTTCAAGTCAGGATGGTTGGCTGAGTTAATAAAGGGAGAGGAGTCGCAGGGAGGAGAAACTATATACAAAGGATGAGAGGAGGGTGAGAGCGTGACTACGTGAGAAGGTGATAGGTTGCACGTGGATTCTAGACCATACAAAATAAACCATGAATTAACAAAAAATAGAGAAGACAATTTCAGATGGAGTTTATAAACCTTCAGAGATAGGTGATTGAGTTCAAACCTTATGAAGTGGATCTTAGCCCGTAAAATGGATTTTCTAGCCTTGGTTAGAATACGATTGGGATCAAGTCTTTGATTGTGTAGGTGGATGCGTGTAAACGGTGGGACAGTATCAGAGTCATGCCATCAGTTCATGGAGGTAAGGTCATCAACTCTTTTAGTTGTTTTTATTCTAAGCTTTTTGAATATCCAAGCCTCCTTGAGGCAATCATAGGTGTTTTCATAGGTATAGAGCATTCCTTTCCTTATGTTCTATAAATCCTATCCTTGAATCATGAGTATTCCCATTTTCCTTCCTTGCCTTTGATTGAAAGTGGCGTGGAAAGTCAACGATCTTCACGTGGGTTCTAGTTGGAGTCACCTTCAAAGTCCTTTCTCCTTAGTGATTCAACAATTGAGATCAATGGGTTGACATATTCCTGTGATTGCATCAACCTTATTGACCTTTGGATGGATGAAGTTCGTGGAAGTGATAACCAACCTTGGCAATATGTTGGCTTTGTCCTTCATGATTATGATCTTACCTTAATTCTAGGCCTAAAAGTGTTACAAATGGCACCTTGTTCCCATGCAATTTTAATGTATCCATATTTTTGTTCATAACTAAACACAAGGGAAAGTCTCATAAAGATGGTTTAATCAAGTGGTTGCATTGGACTATGACTTCACCTAGCTACCTTAGTCCCTAGTTAGTGTGTGGGGTTAGGAAAGAATAAGTTGCTTTGAACAATAGTTTACGGTGGTTGTGTGTTGCTTTCCATGCATTTGTTTTGATTTAATTTCCTTGCATTTTATTTTCCTTGGAATAATTGGCTTTTCTTTACTTGCTTTCATTAGGGTTAGAATTTTTATTTTATTTTATGCAAAGTACTAGTTTACTAGGGTGGTAGATTCACCCTATTCATTTTTTTTTATTGATGCTTTGAGTAGTTTTAGATGTGTGTAGATCACATATATTAACAAGATTCTAGAGTTTTCATACACTCATATTCTAAGCATGCATGTCCCCTAGCAGGATCCAGATGTTTCCCCCTCAGGGGTAACTACTTCTAGAGGCACCCTACCAAGGGGTGTGATGTTGTTGCTTTCATGATATCTCTTGCTTACACTCTCCTGACTCATACTTACTCTTCCAATTTTCTCCTTAATACATATGATGATCATGCCTCACTCCTCATTAGATTGACTCATCCATTGCATATAATCTCTTATCTCATACACCTCAAATAACACAAGCACTTGCAGTTGGTACACCTTACTTTTATTGCACATGGTCATGGTACTTTTGTTTAGTTTATTCACTTCACTTGTTGTGTTATGCTCTCATGTGTGGGTTTGATACTTAAACATGGTGTTATATTTTATGACCCAAGGGGGGAATATATATGGATAAATGTATGTGATATGACCCCAAGGGGGGTATATATGGGCCTAAATGTTCATGTAATATGTAAATAAATATGTAATAGGGCCAGCCGAGTGATAAAGGGGCCTCATGTGCAAGTGTGCATAACTATATATAAGAGATCATGTATTCATTATTAAGGGGAATTTTGAAGTATGAAAGGTATTTGGTTATTTGGAGGGGGTTCCCTTATTCTTTAGGAAGTTATTGTGTAACTTATCTATTTAGAGTTGTGCTCCACATTGGCATTCTGTACATGGTGTGTACTTCTGTTATTTTATGATATTTTGAGTATTTGGATCATAACATTACAAAAGTACACACCATGTACAAAATGCCAACGTGGAGCACAACTCCAATATAGATAAGTTACACAATAAATCCTTAAAGAACAGGGGAACCCCCTTCAAATAGCCAAATACCTTTCATACTTCACAATTCCCCCTAATAATGAATACACGATCTCTTATATATAGCTATTCACACTTGCACATGAGGCCCCTTTATCACTAGGCTGATCCTATTACATATGTATTTACACATTACATGTACATTTAGGCCCATATATTCCCCCCCTTGGGGTCATATCATATACATTTAGCCATATATATGCCCCCTTGGGTCATAATATACGAAGGTTGGAAGTCAAGGATTGGACATGACATAGTATTTCTGGTACAATTTTTAGAATTTTATATCAATTATTGTGCACGGGGCATGTTGTACAAGTGCTCTCTTATGGAAAGGAAAAAAATCATTAAGGTGTGGCGAAGTTACCATAACTTCCACTTGGCATATCCAATTTTGGTGAGACCCATGGCATTGTAGAGAAGAAATTTCAGAGTACTACACGTCGCAATTTCAGACTAACAAGGGTTGAAATTGCAGAGATACATTAGAAGTAAGGTTGGCCAGGAGGACAAGCTCCAAATCAAGGTTTCGAAGGTATGTTGACTTAAAACTATCATAAATTTTGATTGGAATGTCCGATTAAGCTGATTCAAAATCCATTGGAAAGATAAAACATAGAAGAGAATATTGGAACATGGATTATAACTATTGAGACATATATCCTTAATATACGAAGGTTGGAAGTCAAGTATTGGGGTTAGACCTCAATTAAGAATAAACGACAATACCTAAATTTATAGGAGATGAAGATAAATATGAAATCAATCTTATGGAATGGTTGAGGTTGGTAAAAGAATATAATATGACTGCTACGAAGGCAATAGATTATTTTTTTGATGAAGCTTGGAAGTGGTGGAATAGTGTTGATCAAAATACGATGACACTGTACATGGGAGGAATTTGAAAAACTCTTCTCAGATAAATGGATTAGGGATACAAAAATGGAGGAATTGTGTAGAATTCAAGATGAATTAAAAGAGCAAAGTAAGAGATTAAGAAGAAGGGTGAGGAGCTATCTAAGATTCGATTCTTTGATGAATCACTCATTAAGGATGTTAAGAACTCAAAGCAAGAAAATAATAGTAAATCAAAGTGAGAAAATGATGAGTCAAGGGAAGATTTGAAAAATAAAGATGAAGGGATATGTAGATTACGAAACCGTAATAAAAAACTATTGGATGAGGTCAAGAGATTGAAGGAAGAAGAGAAGAATTGTCAAAATCAAGAAGAAAGAAGGATCTTGGATGAAGAATCTACCAAAAGACTAGAAGATGAAATTTGCATGAAGGTTGAGGAATCCTTAAATACTGATAAGGTAAAATCGGAAATACAAGCCATAATTGAAGAAGGACGTCAAAATTTGTTAGATGGGATCACATTGCAGCTTCAAAAAGAGAAAGAAGACAAGATTCAAGAAGGTCAACAAAAGATACTTGAAGAATTTTAACTCCATCTAGAGTATGTACATGCCAAATATGATGGTATTATCTCGAAGGCTAGAGTAATCAAAGACCAAGCAAAGATGATCGAGGATTCCATTGTCACTAAAAAGAATATAGATGAAATGCATATGCAGAGTGAAGGAAGACCGTCAAATGTGAAACCATATCGATACCCTCATTACCAATAAGCATTTCAAGGAAGACAAGAAGGACGATATCAACATTATGAAGGAACAAGATGGAATACTTGTCAATATTCATGGAACAAGGCATCACCAAACTACTCTTCAACAAGCTATTATCAGAGACCAACAACGACTACAAAATGGAGAAGCTTCAACAAAAATACATGGAATCAAAGGAAAGAAAATTATTCAACAACTAGACACCAAGGATTAAGACAAAAAATAATCGATTTTGGATGGATAGATCATCAACAATGGAATGAAGAAAGCGAGAACATAAGAAAATCATATTACTTGGTTTCATCATATGTGAGGCCTTTAAATGCAAAGCTTTGAGGACAAAGATTTTTGAAGGAGGGTACTATGTTATGACCCAAGGGGGGCATATATATGGATAAATGTATATGATATGACCCCAAGGGGGGGCATATATGGGTCTAAATGTACATTTAATGTGTAAATAGATATGTAATAGGGCCGATCTAGTGATAAAGGGGTCGACCTCATGTGCAAGTGTGAATACCTATATATATGAGATCACATATTCATTATTAGGGGAATTGTGAAGTATGAAAGGTATTTGGTTATTTGGAAGGGGTTCCCTTATTCTTTAAGGAGTTATTGTGTGACTTATCTATATACGAATTGTGCTCCACATTGACATTCTATACATGGTGTGTATTTCTGTTATTTTATGATATTTTGAGTATTTGGATCATAACATTATAAGTTATAAGTTGGTTGTGAACGTGGTAAACACTAAAGTGTGATATAATAACACTTCATAACATTAACAATTTTACTATTTTTCTTGTTGTACATGGGGGGGGAATAATTATCCTTTAGAAGTGTCGTCAAGTCTCGAGTCAAGTTGTACAACTAGTGATTAGGTTGATGTAGTGTGCTCCATATCCCCACCATACATGGCACTTTACATCTTCCCCATTCATTTTCATCTCATTCATAAAAAATCATTCCCAAGCATGTTTGATTTATCATATGCCATTCAACAAGGTCTAACTAAGAAACCTTGAGTGAAAGCAACAAAGGCTAGAGGTGAAGAGCAAATGAAAAAAGTTAAGAGCCAAAAATGATAAATCTTGAGCTATCCCATCTTGCTATGAGGCCAATGCCCCTAGTCCCATGCTTAACAATGCACATCTAAAAAAAAGAGACTTGATAAATGAAAGAAACATAGTAAATAGATAAAGAAAAAGGCAAAGAAAGGGGTATTAAGAAACAATGCTAAGGAAATGGAAACTCAAAGCTAAAGCTCCTTCTTAAAGGCTTGAAGATTCCTAGCTCTTAAAATCTAGTTAGACAATATTGAAGACCTATCATTATCTTAAATGAATTTGAGGGTCAGTACATGAATTTTCCCTTCCCCTTCCATAAGTTATCCATCATTATTACCTATATTTAACTTAGTGATCTAATAAATACCACTTTGTCTTAGGATTAATCACATGTAATAAGGGTTAAAGTTGTCCTCCCATGGTAAAATTTTGGCAAATATTAAAATTAACTTGTGTAATGATGTTGCTAGAAGAAATCACTAAGTGTGCATCACCTAATGACTTATAAGGGGTTAGAAACACCACTATAAGTGGGTGTCTTGCGTTGGGATCCATGTACATGCATTAGGGGTGTCATCTATACCATGGGATCCATGTACATGCATTGGGGGTGGCATCTATACCATGGGATCCATGTATCATGCATAGAGGTTAATGTATTTTCCTTGGGATCCGTGACACTACATTGGGATCCATGTACTTGCATACAACTGTATCTATCTACATTGGGATCCATTCCATTTTAATTAGGATCCATGTACTTCATTGGGATACATGCCATTGCATTGAGATTCATGATAGTGCATTGGATGATGACAAGGAATCCACATCATTATCATATGCCACATGGACCATTTTGCACACTTACTCATTTGGACCATTTATGGAGGTTGTTGAGGTGGTTAGAGCACATGTTTTGAGGGCGGATAGCTTTAGGGGTAGTTATATTTTGACAAAGTACCCATAATTCTGCCAGATCAACACCATTAGATGTAGAATGACCATGGGATTTCCAAAATGTGGCCATAAAAGAAAATCGATAAAAATGGCATAGTTATGGTGTTTTTAAATCTATCGTAGGAAAAATATTGTCGCATTTTGACAACTCAACGTCCCACTTGATTCCACACGTGTGGGTTGTTAGAGCATCTTGTGAAGTGCACCCCTTTTCTTTGACTAGTCCACTCACATGTTGGAGTTGGTTGAAGTGGTTATTTTATGATATAATATTTTATTTGCTCAAGATGGTTTTAGACCATGGTATTGAGGGTGCCTCTTGTATTTTCCCGTGGTTTTGTAGAAACACCTTGTATTAGATCATGGTTTTTTATTTTCACATGGTATTCACCCATGGTTTCATGAGGCACCTTATTTATATAAGGAGGGCTACTCTTCATTTATAATTGTTGGAGAATAATGAGAAGAAGCTAGTCTTTCTTTGCCAAAGGAATTTGAGTAATCTTGTCTATTCTTTGTGCTCAATCAAGGGTATATTGGAAGATATTTGTTATTTGTAGGTATGCTGGAGGAAGGATCTACTACAAGGTCATAGACGTGCACAATGGTCCATTGAGAAGGAAACTAAGGTATAGTTCAACCTACCTAGTTCCTTCTGATCATTTATATTTGTTATTTTACATTGAGCATGGACATCTCAGGGTTCTACCCTCTTGCACTAAGATAAATATAGAGCTCAACTTGTAGTAATTGGGTTGGATTCTCTTAGGTCCATTCCCCCCGACCATACTTGAGGGTTTTAGTTATCTCATTAAATTCTCATAGCACAATCATTCTTAGTGCATATGACTTCAATACATAGTACACATGTTGATGCTTGTAGGGAAATTACAACTTCAACACATAAGGTAAATGAAAAACATTTAAGTTAGGAAAGTGACCCCAAAACCCAAGCAAGGTAGGTACTATTCTACTCTTAGACTTTTCCAACCATAATCTTAAAACTTTTCTTCATTCGATTTTTATTTTTTGCAAGCAATCTAGGCTTTTGAATTTTTATGTCTTTAGATCTAGATTGTATTTTCAAGTCTTTGGAGTTGAAACATCTTGATATAGATTAGAATTGAAGTATATAATGCAAATAGTTCACTCTTTCTTGATGGATCTCTAAAATGTTTTGCATATCTCTTGGATCTAGTGGTTTAAAGTTTATTTATGTGATGGATCTAAGTGAAATTAATAAATATACTTAACTATGCCTAAAGAAATCTAACATTTCCATTTGATCCATATTTAATGAGCAAAACAAAATGAATATAGATCTATATTATTAACACAACAATACCATGAAAAATAACAGAGATACAGTAAAACTTGGCTTCTATTAAATAAATAAATATGCTGAAATTGTAAAATGTAGACTGAAACAAGCTTGCTAGAATGGTGGCGACTTATCTTTGAGAAAAGATGTGACAACTGGGCTCATTTGCAATAAGATGAGTACAATGAGGCTCAAAAAACCTTTTTACATCAAACATTATTGCCAAAAACCTAGACATCCAAAAACCTAACCATAGGAGATGAAGCACCAAAAGTCATTTAGGCCACGTTGGGGTAAGTTGGTACATCAACTTCCTAGAGCCGTAGATTTTGCATACGATCTCCGTTTGGGGCGTTCGATACCTCGTCAGAAAGGTCTATTCGAGAAGTACAAATTCCATCATGGTATATAGTAAGGAATTACTTGACTCCCAAAAGTCCAAAAAAACGTCGTTTAGGGCCTGAAAACGACCTCCAAAGTTTGGGACTCGAAAATCTTGAAAAAAAACTACCAAGATGAAAACAATAATTGCCAATATGAAAGTTGTATGTGAGATAGCTGAAAGAGGTGGGTGGCCATTGATATCGACTGGGATCAATCCTCCCTCCTTAGGAAGCAATGGTCTCCATTACATTTAGTTCCCCCATCAAATGAGGAAACTTCTATTGAATTTGGCCCTGGGTGAGCCACTTGCCTTGGTGCAGGAGTTGCTATGGCTTGACAACCCAATAAAGATGAAGCTTTTGTTGGAGATTTCCCTTGACCCTTGTTTCCATGATATAATCAGTGGATTCATGTTCCATGCAGTCAAGGTTGAGCTTTGTTGGTGTCAAATGTTTTGCTATCTTTGAGGTGTCTAATAATGATGGAAAATATGCCCGAAGGAGGTCCACATTAAATACTGGGTGCAATCCAAGGAAGGGGGGAATGTTGAGCTCAAAATTATATTCGCCCATGGCCTTGGTGATGGTGTAAGGTCCACAACAGAGTGGACGAAGCTTCCGATGGGGCCCCGTAAGGCGTTCTTTGTACAAGTGCAACCAAACTTTATCTCCCACCTGAACCTTGTGTGGCACCTAATGTTGATCATGTCATTGCTTGTACTTAGCATTGGACTACTGCAAAATATCTTGAACTTGTTGGTGGATGTGATAGATCCGCTCAATGAACTGGGTAGCTTTGTCGGCTTTAGTTTTAGCATGGAGCGAGTCTGCCTGGGTGGCCGCAAGGGGTAGTGCAACATCTATGGGACCCAATGGTTGAAATCCCAACCCCACCTGAAAGGGGTTGTGGCCAGTTAAGCTATGTATGGTTATGTTGTAGATGTGTTGAACATAGGGAAGACACTCATCCCATTTGCATGGATGCTTGGAATTGTACATGCACGGGATATGCACGATCATCCGGTTGACGACCTCGGTTTGGCTATCCATCTGGGGGTGGAAGGTAGTGGATTTGGTGAGCTTGGTGTCCAGCAGTGACCGAAGGATCAACCAAAATGTGTTGAGGAATTGGTTGTCCTAATCTGAGATGATGGTTTGTGGTATCCCAAAATGTACCCACACTCACTCGAAGAAAATCTTGGAAGTGGCCTCTCATGTGATGCTCTTCTTACAGGTGGCCCAAATCACCATTTTAGAAAAATGATCAACCACCACAAAAACACAGTCATTTACCTGCTTGGTTGATTGAAGGCCCGACATGTAGTCCATCAAGATGGATTCCCAGGGCCTTTCAGGAGTAGGTAGAGGGGTGTAAATTCCTTGTTTCTTAATGGACGTTTTGTAATGACGCAGGAAGTGCAGGACTTGATATACTTGCTGACATCCTATCGAAGGTTTGACCAATAGAAATGCTGCTGCAACACAACCACTATCTTTTCTACACATAAGTGTCCTACCACCCAAATCTAGTGGGATTCCCAAATCAACTTTGCTCCCTCACCTGATGGAACACCCAGATGGCACAACAATCCATCCTGAAGATTAAAATAAATGACAACTGTGTTTGTTCCCAACATATGGTAGGTGGTAGTTGTTGGTCACTATAATTTCTTAATTGATTTAAACAATCAAGTGATACATAAATTATCAACCCAGGGAAGTCTTTTATTTCAAAGATAACCATGCACTATATATGCTCAATTCCAAAAGCAACTTAGTGTTGTAGTAAAGAAACATATACTAATCACACTTGATTGAATAAACTGAAGCTCTGAATTAAATCACAGGAAAGTAAATCCCCTATTGCAAATATTTAAAGATCAATCTAAGAATCCTGGATTACATTAAAATAACACTTGCAATGGGAAAGAACAACTATTCTGCAATCAGAGAACAAGACCCTTACTCTCAAACAGAGACTTCAGTACTAACACTCTTTCATGAAAACAGTAATGCAGAAAACAATTAACTCTATCTAATAGAGAACAAAGCCACCTAGTTCCTTCCTTTCTAAGCAGGAGCCTTGAGCCTTATTTCTGTTTTAGCACACTTGTGAGGTTGAGGTTTACAGAGAACATGGCAGTCTGATCCCTTCCTTTCTGAGTAGGGATCCTTAACCTAGTTTCTGGCTAGCACAAATGAAAGTCTAAAGAGAACAGGATGTTTTGGTTCCTTCCTTTCTGAGAAGGAACCCTTAACCCAATCCCTGGCTAGCACACTTACAGAGGTAAATGAAATCTACAGAAGACAAGGTGTTTTGATTCCTTCCTGTCTGAGAAGGAACCCTTAACCAAATCTCTGGCTAGCACACTTGTAGAAGTAAATGAAATCTACAGAAGACAAGGTGTTTTGATTCCTTCCTGTCTGAGCAAGAACCCTTAACCAAATCTCTGGCTAGCACACTTGCAGAAGTAAATGAAATATACAGAAGACAAGGTGTTTTGATTCCTTCCTGTCTGAGCAGGAACCCTTAACCAAATCTCTGACTAGCACACTTGCAGAAGTAAATGAAATCTACATAAGACAAGGTGTTTTGATTCCTTCCTGTCTGAGCAGGAACCTTTAACCAAACCTCTGGCTAGCACACTGGCAGAAGTAAATGAAATCTACAGAGGGTAGGATATTCCGATTCCTTCCTGTCTGAG
>ML827435.1:1920-17882 GCA_009831015.1 Picea engelmannii | reverse complement strand
GGACACTTATGCATTTCTAATCAATGGTTAAGTACGAGAGTGATGTAAAATATTATGCAAAACAGATTAAACGTATAGTAATGAGAAGGGACGTTGTATACCTTTGAGATGATCATATAAAGTGATAGTATGAGTCTAAATATAGGTGATCAAGAGTATAATGGTGGCAAAAAGTATAGGCAAAAAGGTACATTGTGTGGTCCTAACAATAGTGAAGTTAGGACCTCTCTCATAGAGTTGGGGCGATCCAAAGGTCTCGTGGTCACATGAGTTTAGCACCGTGGTGAGTGCTGCAACTGGCGGGTGGCTGAGTCAATCAACGATGTGGTTGGTGCTTCATGTCTTATAATTGATGTTGAGATGGAACTATTGAAAGTATGTGGACCACTTCTGATGGAGGTCATTCTGTAATTTTCCCCGAGTCTGCATGAACTGGAATAGCTTATGATCGGTGTAGATGACTGTCTCCTTCCCGAGAATGTAATGTCTCCATTGGTCTCATGATTACACAATAGAGTACATTTATTTGTTGTAAGTAGGGTACTTAAGAATGATATCTGATAGTGTCTCACTATGATAGGCCACATGGTGCCCGTGTTGAGTGAAAACTATGCCCACAACATAGTCTGAAGCATCTGTCTCGATCTCAAAGGGCTGTTGTAAGTCAAGTAATTAAAGAATTGGGGATGAGCATAAGTGCTGCTTTAAATCATTAAATGCTTACTATTGTGACAAGCCCCACACAAAATTTTCCTTACCACCACCCTTGGTTACTTATTTGAGGGCCCATGCAATATGGGAGAATCCCAACACAAACATGTGATAGAAATTGGCAAGGCCTAAAAAGATCCGAAGCTCAGTGAGCGTGGTTGGGGCTGGCCAGTCACAAATGATTTGGATCTTGGATGGATCCACATGCACCCGAAGTTCATCAACAATGTATCCTAGGTACTAGACCCTGTCCATGTCGAAGGAGCATTTTTCCAAATTTGCATATAGCTTGTGCTGCTGCAGAGTGTGAAGGATCAGATTCTGTCACTGAGAGGGGCGGGGTGAATCAGTGACACAACAATTATATCAAATTTTATTTATTAATGCAAACATAATCTTAACACATTATTTTATCGTGGAACCCAAATGGGAAAACCACAAACTCTTTTCTATTAAATGCAAAAATTGTTTTACATGTTACATAGACGGAATATGTACTTCCTCTTTGACCAACACCCACTGATCATGATGTACCCACACCCTAGTTTACCAACACCAACTGGTAGGAGGCTACGACCCCCTGTTTAGTCAGCTGCAACTGACAAGGAAACATCAACTCCCTCTGCAGGCACCAACTTTCCCTTACTCCACCCAACCACCCTTAATACATAGGTATTTATCTTTTCTTCCTGGAATCTGCTTCAACTATTGATCTTTTGATTTGGACTACAGAGACACATTCTTCTCCCACTCTTTCCTGTATATATATTCTTCAAAAATAGAGTGAGTGTGAAGCATTGTGTCCCTTCATTTGGACCATCTCACCTCTTCAATTAACTTCACCATAATAATTAACTACTATTTATTTATTTTTACCGTGAAGACTCTTCATAAATTGATCACATATATGGATCGATTTCATCCTTTAAACTCGATCTCAAAACTCTGTTATTTTCATAGGAACCAAATTCTATGGAGGGGCTTCCTTCAAGCCATTTAATATGACCGAGCTTTATAGAACCACTGGCTTACCAACTAAGCGACTTACATTCTTCCCCTTTAAACCTTTTTACCATATGACCAACGATGGTGACCTCACTCTTAGGCAATTAGACCAAATGAGTGCTTGAGCGCTTCCTTAAAATCAAAGGTCAAGATTTAATTACTCGCTGAGATGAGCGGCTTACGGGATTTCGGGTTATTTGTCCTACAGGACTTTGTTGCTTCCAACATACCAAAACTCTTGAATATGATATCCCCAAAATGATCGGACTAATCATATTACTTCTTTTATTATTTAATCTAATGGCCATGACTTAATCATGTTTATCAACTTCAGTGATTATGATTCAATCTTCAGCTGAGATGGACGGCTGACAGGATTTCAGCACTTCAACCTTCGAGTCTTCGTGACTTACAACATTACAAAACTCCTAATTATTATATCATCAAAACAATCAGACGGTTCACGTTTATATTTATGGAGAAAGATGAACGATCATAGTTGATCCTTACATCACTCCTTTCATTCCTTAATCGGATGGCCAAGACTTAATCAGGTGTTCATATGTATGGTCATCATTTACTTCATGACTTCGTCTATTAAGCTTACACTATCCTTCCACTGTATTAGATCGACGGTCGAGAGTGCTCCATAAGTGATATTCTGATCGGACAACTCGTGTCCACTACGAAAAATTCATCATTCGGGACTTCAGAACTTTGTCCTTCGCGATTTCGGCCTTTCGGCCCTTCGACACTTCAACATTCGGGACTTCGTGACTTCGTACTTCACGTCTTCCAGTGTTTGTAAATATTCCAAATAAATGACGCATGTCCATAATCTTATGTGTATTTTGGAACTTTGGCATTCGCGACTTCCCGACTTCGTACTTCACGTCTTCCAGTATTTGTAAATATTCCAAATAAACAACGCATGTCCATAATCTCATGTGTATTTCGGAACTTCGGCCTTCGGGACTTCCGGACTTTAGAGTATTTTCTAGTGGTGAAATATCCCGAATTAAGATTCCTGGAGTGACATAAACTTGCCGACGTCACTTGATTACTTGGCACGTGCCAAGTAGATTCCACTTGTCACTCTGATTCGTGACTTACATGTGCCTGAAATGCCAATTTCAACTTGACACTTGTCACTTTCTGACTTAGCCATGTGTCTTGGCTGACTTGCTCTGCTGGTGTGGTCTGTCATTGACATCACTCAAGATGACGTGGATCTTGATACATGTCTTCCTCCTTGACTTCAGAGCTTCGAATTTCAGAGTTTTGAACAACTCTCATCATTGATTCTTCGAATCATGAATCCTCAAATTGTTGATCTTATGCCATGTGCCCGCCTTCCAACCGACGGCTAGGGTCTCTTCGAAATTTCAGATTTCATAAGTTCGGGATCCTTGACTCCTGGACACTCCAAATCCTTCGATTCCGGAGTTCTGAATGAACTCACAGCTAACCGTCGTACAACTTCTCCCATATCTAATGGTCGATATCCTTCGTCATTAGATTGACAATCATTGTCACTTTGACCAAAAGGTAGGGGGCCTGACAGGTCATCCCGGGCTCCAGGCTGGTGAGCTTCTCGTGGAGTCCAAACACCTAGAACCCCCACCATACCTTTGCACTACACATCGATAAGATATGGAGAGAGATGTGTATATAAAACTATATGTATTTATTCGTGCTTCTAGTGTGGGATAAATCCCATTAGTTGAGACAATCAACATCGTTAATTTCTTGATCAAACGACTGTTGAAGCTTCTCGCCTTTTCTGCGCATTGTTCAACTTCTCAGCCTTTTCCTGTGCAATGGTTGACTGCATTCTGCAATGTGCTGCTTCCGTATTTAGATCATAGGAACATTGTTGATCCTATCGTGATCAAACATAAACACATATTTCCTCTCTGTGCAATGTGTTATTCCTTCTGATCTTTGATCGTTCGAGTATTCGCTTCTCTTGTTCACTCTTTCGATCTCTGCACATTATTTTGACATCATCACTTCGTTCGATCCCTGCACACTGTTTTGTCATCATCACTTCGATTGTTGACATCAATGACAATATTTCCAACAATCTCCCCCTTTGTCATTGAGGGCAACACACTAACTTCATATTCAAAACTCCCCCTGTGATGATGCTTTCCTCTTATGAAGCTTTCCTTTTATGAAGTTTCTCTCTCCTTTGACATCAATTGCAAAGGGTTTCTTTTCCAATCATCTGTCTGTATAAACACTTCTCTAACCACTGGTAACTCCTCCTGCAATCAATCTTTTTTTGTCATAATTGAATGACACCTTCTGTCGTTGATTTCTATCTCCCCCTCAATAGGTACCAATTGATGCATCATTTTAGGTAGGAATAAGTATTACTCCCAATTTTTGCCTAAGATATTCAAATATATCTCTGTTTAAGGGTTTTGTAAAAATATCTACCACCTGTTCTTGTGTTGGAACATATTCCAATTTAATGTTCTTGTTTTTAGCCCGATCTCTTAGATAGTGGTATTTTATGGGAATGGGTTTTGATTTTGATTGCTGGATTGGGTTCTTAGAGAGACTTATCATGCTTGTATTGTCACAGTGGATAATTGTGTGTTCTTCAAATACTATTTTGATGTCTTGTAGAGTTTGTTTCATCCATTCCACTTGTGTGCAACATTTTGCCGCTGCAATATACTCAGCTTCAGTGCTAGACAGAGAAATTGAGAATTGTTTCTTGCTTATCCAAGCAACCAATGATTCTCCCAAAAAGAATGCTCCTCCACTCATACTTTTTCTGTCATCTACACTTCCTTCCCAATCAACATCTGAATAGGCTTTTAATGTGAATGAGTTCTTGCTAGGATACCACAAACCAAGATCTATGGTTCCTTTCAAATATCTAAAGGTTCTTTTTACAGCTTGAACATGACTCTCCTTTGGTTCTGCTTGGAATCTAGCCACCATCCCAACAGTTTGCTTGACATCAGGTCTGGAAGCTGTTACATAGAGCAAACTGCCAATCATTGATCTGTAGTGTTTTGTATCTACAACTTTGGACTCATCATCCTTGCTTAGTTTGCATCCAACTGTCATAGGTGTACTAACAGGTTTGCAATCCTCTAAATGGATTCTCTTAAGCACATCCTTAACATATTTAGACTGATGGATAAAGACTCCCTTTTTGGACTGTTTTATTTGTAATCCAAGGAAGAAATTTAGTTCGCCAAGCATAGACATTTCAAATTCTTGCTGCATCATCTTAACAAAGTCTTCACTTATTTTTATATTATTACTACCAAATATGATATCATCAACATACACTTCCATAATGATCAAGTTATTACCATCAATTTCACAATAAAGATTGTTGTCTGCTGATCCCCTTTTGAGGCCTTGTCTTTGTAAATAAGAGTCTAGCCTTGCATACCATGCTCTGCGTACTTGTTTTAATCCATAGAGTGCCTTCTTTAATTTACAAACATAGTCTCTTTTATTGGTTATTTGGAACCCATCCGGTTGCTCAATATAGACTTCCTCTTCTAAATTTCCATTGAGAACTGTTGATTTGACATCCATTTGGTACACTTTAAATTTTCCGTAGCTGGAGAAAGCTAAGAACATCCTAATTGCCTCTAATCTGGCTACAAGTGCAAATGTTTCTTCATAGTCTACTCCAACCTGAGCATAACCTTTGCATACTAATCTGGCTTTGTTCCTGATTACTTGACCATCTTCATTCATTTTATTTTTATATACCCATTTAGTTCCAATCACATTTTTATCTTTTGGTCTAGGAACTAGTTCCCAAGTTTGATTTCTTTCAATTTGATCCAATTATTCATTCATATATTTAATCGAGTTCTCGTCTTTACATGCCTCTTTGATTGAAACTAGCTCAATATGTGACAACAATTCTAATTATGTTTGATACAGTAGTTGTCTTCTTGTTTGCACTCCATCATTCATATCTCCAATAATCAGTTCTTCGGGATGATTTTTTTGAATAATTCTTGAGGGTGTCTTTGTATCTCTTCTTGGGAATTCTTCTCTTATCTCTCCATCTTCACTATCTTCTTCACTTTCACTAGTATCCATATCGTCTTCTTCCCTTTATTTTTCATTCTCTTCTACTTCTTCTAGTTGTGTGTCGAATGTCTCATCATCATCTTCATCTTTATTTTTAGATATCGTCTATTTATTTTTGATCCTTATCATTTTTAGATCATCCACCTTGACATATGCACTTTCAACAATATTATGTGATTGAAGATTGTATCATATGTATGCCTTCTTGTTTGAAGCATATCCAAGAAAAATACCTTCATCAGATTTGACATCAAATTTTCCAAGACTCTCATCTAGTCTTTTGATGTAGCATTTACTTCCAAAGAATTTGAAGTATTTCACCGATGGAGTTCTTCCAAACCATAGTTCATAAGGAGTTTTATCACTACTAACCTTGAGTTGACCTCTGTTCAATATGTATACAACTGTGCTTACAACTTCCCTCCAATATCCATCTGGCAATTTTGCTTCATTGAGCATAGTCCTTGTAGCCTCCATCCTTTCAACAGTTATTTGTTTTTCTTCAAGAGAATTTTCTAGACTTTCTTCGATCTTATTTGCTTCTAAGATTTTTTTTTTTAGACTGTTCATAAGTTTTTTCATCTCCTTTTCTTCTTGTTCATATTTTTCTTTCTGTTCAACTACAAAACTTTTCAACTGTCTATATCTGGTTTTGTATTTTCTTAACTCATCTAAGGCACTGAGAAGTTCTTCCTCCATATTAACTTCTGCTTCATCTTCTAACTCCTTCTCATGTTTAATTTTTTCTATCTCATTATATTCTTCAATACCTACGAAAAGAACATCATCATCATTAGATTCATCGTTGTCACTAGACTTTGACGAGTTGTTGTCTTCATCTTTTGAGTAGAAATTATTTTTCCCTCTGTATAACTTTTTTCTTGTAGTTGGGTTTTTCCTTCTTCTGGTATTGTTTGTTTTTGTTTTCTTTCTCTTCAGGGTCCTCCTAGGGATAGGAGCACTTGGATGCAAAATGACCAACTTTGCCACAATTAAAACATTTGAAAGGAAGCTTGCCTTTGTACTTCCCTGATCCTTTCTGAATTTTTCTAATGAAGTTGGGTTCCTCCACATCAGATTCTTCATGATGACAGGATTGAGGTTTTTGCTTCTGATTTATCTTTGTCTTGGATGCTTTGAAAGTTGTTTTGTCTTTTGAGGATTTATTATTCCCTATTCTCATTTCATATGCTGTAAAAATCCCATGGAGCTGGTCAATTGTGAGTGAGCTTAGATGGGATCTATATTCAATTGAGGAAATCTTTGCATCATATCTCATCGATAATGACCTTAGTATTTTTTTGACAATGGGTTTATCTATAACTTCTTCTCCTGCCGCTCTAATTGAGTTGACCACTTCATCTACCCTATGAAAGTATTCAAGAATATTTTCTTCTTCTTTTATTTTCAGGTTTTCAAATTGAGTTCTATAGGTCTGTAGTTTGTCTTCTTTGACTTTGTCATCTCCTTCATATACAACCTCCAATTTGTCCAAAATTTCTTTGGCCGATTTGCAATGCATAAATTTCACACATATAGAGTTAGTCAACCCAACTAAAATTCTATTAATTGCTCTTGAGCTATCATTACAGATTTCTTTCCTCTAGAGTATTTGGGTGGAGTAGTCGGTGCAATGTAACCATCTACAACAGATTGCCAGATATCAAAACCAAGCGCCAACAGTAAGTTTTTCATTCTTATCTTCCACAGAGCATAGCCTTCTCCATTGAACAATGGTGCTTTGTTGTTAGACATTCCTTCTTGTTGATCCATCTTCAAGATCTACCTTCAAGTTTGTTAGACTGTGCTGAAGGAACCTCGCTCTGATACCAATTGAAGGATCATATTCTGTCATTGAGAGGGGGGGGGGTGAATTAGTGACACAACAATTATATCAATTTTTATTTATTAATGCAAACAGAATATTAACACGGTATTTTATCGTGGAATTCAAATGGGAAAACCACAAAATCTTTTTTATTAACTGCAAAAATTGTTTTACATGTTACATAGATGAAATATGTACTTCCTCTTTGATCAACACCGACTTATCAGGATGCACCCACACTCTGGTTTACCAGCACCAACTGGTAGGAGGCTACAACCCCCTGTTTAGTCAACTACAACTGACAAGGAAGCATCAAATCCCTCTGGAGGCACCAACCTGACCTTGCTCCACCCAACCACCCTTAATACATAGGTATTTAGCTTTTCTTTCTGAAATCTGCTTCAACTATTGATCTTCTGATTTGGACTGTAGAGACATATTATTCTCCCACTCTTTCATGTATATATATTCTTCAAAATAGAGTGAGTGTGAAGCATCCAGCCCCTTCGTTTGGACCATCACACCTCTTCAATTAACTTCACCATAATCATTAGCTACTGTTTATTTATTTTTAGCGTGAAGACTCTTCATAAATTGATCACAGATATGGATCAATTTCATCCTTTAAACTCGATCTCAAAACTCTGTTATTTTCATAGGAACCGAATTCTATGGAGGCACTTCCTTCAAGCCATTTCATATACCGAGCTTTACAGAACCACTGGCTTACCAACTAAGTGACTTACATTCTGCCCCTTTAAAACTTTTTACCATATGACCAATGATGGTGACCTCACGCTTAGTCAATTAGACCAAACGAGCGCTTCCTTCAAATCAACGGTCAAGATTTAATTACTCGCTGAGATGAGTGGCTTATAGGATTTAGGGTTATTTGTCCTTCGGGACTTTGTTGCTTCTAACATACCAAAACTCTTGAAAACGATATCCCCGAAATGATCGGACGACTCATATTACTTCTTTTATTATTTAATCTAACGACCATGACTTAATCATGTTTATCAACTTCAATGATTACGATTTGATCTTCAGCTGAGATGGACGGATAATGGGATTTTGGCACTTCGACCTTCAGGTCTTTGTGACTTACAACATTACAAAACTCCCGATTATGATATCGCCGAAACAATCAGACGGTTCATGTTTATATTTATGGAGACAAATCAACGGTCATAGTTGATCCTTACATCACTCCTTTCATTCCTTAATCGGACGACCATGAATTAATCAGGCGTTGAGATGGATGGTCATCATTTACTTCATGACTTCATCTATTAAGCTTATGCTATCCTTCCACTGTATTAGATCGACGATCGAGAGTGCTCCCGAAGTGATCTTTTGATCGGACGACTCGTGTCCACTACGAAAATTCGTCATTCACGACTTCAGAATTCTGTCCTTCGTGACTTCAACCTTTCGGCCCTTTGACACTTCCACATTCGGGACTTTGAGACTTCGTACTTCACATATTCCAGTCTTTGTAAATATTCCAAATAAACGATGCATGTCCATAATCTCATGTGTATTTCGGAACTTCGACATTCAAGACTTCGCGACTTCGCGACTTCGTACTTCACGTCTTCTAGTCTTTGTAAATATTCCAAATAAATGACACATGTTCATAATCTCATGTGTATTTCAGAATTTCAGCCTTCGAGACTTCCAGACTTTAGAGTATTTGCTAGTGGTTAAATCTCCCGAAGTAAGACTCCCGGAGTGACGTAAACTCATTGACGTCAGTTGATGACTTGGCACATGCCAAGTAGCTGCCACATGTCACTCTGATTCATGACTTACATGTGCCTGAAATGCCAATTTCAAATTGACACCTGTCACTTTATGACTCAACCATGTGTCTTTGCTAACGTGCTCTGCTGACGTGGTCTATCATTGACATCACTCAAGATGACGTGGATCTTGATACGTGGATCTTGATACGTGTCTTCCTCCTTGACTTCAGAGCTTTGAATTTCGGGGTTTTGAACAAATCTCGTTGTTGATTCTATGAATCACAAATCCTCGAATTGTTGATCTTATGCCACGTGCCCGCCTTCCAATCAACGACTAAGATCTCTTCGAAATTTCAGATTTTGCAAGTTTGAGATCCTTGACTCCTCGAGACTCCAAATCCTCCGATTCCAGAGTTCTGAAGGAACTCACAACTAACCATAGTGCATCATCTCCCAGATCTAATGGTTGAGATCCTTCATCATCAAATCAACAGTCATTGTCACTTTAACCAAAAGGTAGGGGGTCTGACAGGTCGTCCCGGGCTCCAAGATGGTGAGCTTCTCATGGAGTCCAAACACTTAGAACCCCCACCATACCTTTGCACTATGCGTCGATAAGATATGGAGAGAGATGTGTATATAAACCTATATGTGTTTATTCATGCTTCCAGTGTGGGATAAATCCCATTAGTTGAGACAATCAACGTCGTTAATTTCTTGATTGAACGATTGCTGAAGCTTCTCACCTTTTTCGCGCATTGTTCAACTTCTCAACCTTTTCTTGTGCAATGGTCGACTGCATTCTGAAATGCGCTTCTTCCATCTTCAGATCATAGGAACATTTTTTATCCTATCGTGATCAACAATAAACACAAATTTCCTCTCTGTGCAATGTGTTATTCCTTCTGAGCTTTGATCATTCGAGTATTCGCTTCTCTTGTTCACTCTTTTGATCTCTGTACACTGTTTTGACATCATCACTTCATTTGATCTCTGCACATTGTTTTGTCATCATCACTTCGATTGTTGACATCAATGATAATATTTCCAACAGAGTGTGCAAATCTTGTTGAATATGCTGCAAGTGTTCTGCCCAATTCTTGTTGTAGATGAGGATGTCATCCAGATACACCACCACAAAAGAACTGGTGAAAGGATGCAAGACATCATCCATCATCCTCATGAAATTTTTTGGGGCATTCGCAAACAAAAGGGCATGACTAACCATTCAAAAAGACCTTCTTTGGACTTGAAGGAAGTTTTCCATACATCTATCTACTCTATTGGGCCCTGATGGTAGCCAGACTTTAGATCAATTTTACTGAAGTATTTGCCCCCCTTGAGATGGTCAAGTAGATCGTCAATTCAGTGAATCGGGTACATGTTCCTGACTATGATTTTATTTAGGGCTCGGTAATCGATGTAGAGTGACCAAGTCCCATCTTTCTTCTACACAAGCATGATTGGGCTTCCACATGGTGATGAGATTGGTCAGATGTGCCCCTTTTGGAGAAGTTATTGGATATGACGCTTGATCTCCTCATTTTCTAACAGAGAGCGATGATATACTGGCCCATTGGGTAGCAGTGCGTCGGGGGTCAGATCGATTGAATGCTTAACTTGATAGTGTAGAGGTACCCCACTGGGTGAGGAGAATATGTCTTTGTATTCTTCCATGACCTTATCCACTTGCTTCTTCTATGTGGAGAGTTCGACCATAGAGGCCATGGATGTAGCTGCAACCTTCCACCCACTTTGAGAGTGAATCACAAAGAAGAAAAAATTCCCAGTATGAGAGATGACCTTCCTGCATTGCTTGGCAGAGATCAAGGAAATGGCAGTAGGTGGGACTACCTCGGGTATCCTGTACAATTTCATGTCCAAAGTAATAATAACACTATGAGGCCTAGACTCATATACAACATGACATTTCCATAAATAAGGTTGGACCAAAATAACATCACAAACTTTAAGGGGAGAGACATAACACAATATCTCATCTTTGAAGGGCTTGATGTTGTAGGACATGCGACACTGTTGGCTGACATGAATATTGCTTCCTTGGAGGAGCCACCCGATTGTGTATGGCTGTGGGTGCAACATTGTTTGTAGGGCCAATCTTTTGAAGACCTCTACTGAGATGAGGTTCTTCTGGATAACATTATCAACGATGAATTGCATCTGAGTACCCTTCACCCATGTATGTGAATCAAAGAGGTGCTCACCTTCCTCTGGCTCATCAGGTTCACTAGGCTGGATCTTGGTGGTAGAAACGGTGGCACTAGGTTCTGCATCAATAATTTGTCTCCCATTTTTTGGTTCTGACTCTAAGTCAGAACCCACATCTGATTAAGAGGCTTTCACCTCTGCCACCAATGACTTCTTTGAGTGAAAATTAATAGATTTATGCCAGGGGATATTATGGAAGTCATACCACTTCCCAGTGTCTTTCTTCATCTTTCTATTGTCCTTCTTTGTTTGCAATGTAGACTGGTTGTCCTGAGGCTATCCATCTTTTCTCTTCCCTTTGTTCTATGGGTTGGGCTTTTGTTGCCTTGCTTTTGTTGTGAGGGGTTCCTAGACCTAAACTACCGCGTCTTTTGTTTAAGCTTCTGCTATATTTTGACAACATATCGATAGGTAGCGCGCAAAGACAAAATGTACAGAAACTCCATTTATGTTTGGATGTATCTATGTAGACTGTTGCAGTACTTGAGAAGCAGATGCCACTCAGAATCTTTGATACCCAGCTTCGTGTGCAAGGTATGAAAGATATTTCTGAACTCTGGCATTGTTTGGTCCCTTTCCTCCCGTAGTGTGGTCCATCTTGTATACATGTCATCATAACTTCCAACAGGGTATTATTGTTCCTTAATAACATCCATGAAGGACTCCCATGTGAGTGCGACTGTAAATAATGAGGGTTCCCACCGATATCCACCTAGATCACCATTTGAGTCTATTTATTTTCATTGAATGTTGGAAATACATTGATTCGGAATTGTGGCATACATTTACTTGAATTTTTTTGCTTAATATATGCTTGAATCACTCATATGAACTCAAACAATGACGATAACGTCGAACGATTTAAGGGTTTACATGTTTTGTAAATTTCATACATCACTAGATGAGGGTTTGGCACATTTTTTTCATTCACTTTTGATGAACATTGTGCTTAATTTCCAATCCAAATCACTATACACAATAAATCGATGGTATAAACCCTCAAACGACTTGCAATTCAATGCTTAATGTCTTATATAATTTGTGATTGATTTGTTGAAAAATGATTATGGATGAGGGTTTTATGATTGAAAATTTTCACTTGATCTTTGATATAGTAACTCTTAAGAACTAAAACAATTCATAACTACTTGCTCCAAGAGATTAATGTCTCAATTTCTTTCCATCTATCTTGTTGGATTATGTTGATGTGAGGGTTTATCTTAGACATTCCAATCAATTTGTGCTCTCAATACTTCTAAAGATCAAAATAACACTTAAAGAGTTCAAAGGACTTACTTTGGAGGCTAATGTTTCACTTGTATTGCTAGTATAACACATGGTGCTTAAGGGTTTGCCTCAAACATTGATGTGATCTAAGAATTCTCTCTTACTTTGAGTAATCATTGCTATTATAAATCTGTTGCAAATTGGAATACATAACATATTTGTATTAAATATTAAAACACCATAATTTCAGCTAAGTGCTATTTGGCAAAATTTTATATTAAATGTGCCATGTTGTGAGGTTTCTTTTCATGTTTTAATGGTGTTTTATTGGACATAATACACATAACTTGGTAGCACTTCAAAAGTTAGATACTTGATATTCTCTTGTGCATTTCAAGTACAATTTATGGGATAATGTGAGGATTATTTCAGATCTAAGCACAAATTATTCTTGTATCTAGATCACCATAATCCTTAATAAATTCAAATGTGTTGGTGGATGAATCTCAATATCGATATTTGAATGATCCAAATAACTTGCTAATTCTAAAGCATAACATTGTGATCTCCTATACACACTTGGATTATGAATTTGAATGGATGGTTATTTACAAACCACAATCACAATTGATCATTCTTGGATTACACATAGTAGTGAACATCTCCGAAGGTTTAATTGAGAAATCATTGTGGTAATAAGCAAATATAATTTTCCATGGTTATTCAAGATTGTCACAATTCATTCTAAATCATTTCCAACAATATGAAGGTACACATATGTGGTTAAATCATAATTCATTTGAAACCTTGTGCTATTAAGTATTCACATATTTAATCTGCATGCTTAATCATTTCTCTCACATTTAAGGTAAATTTAGTTATTTGGTTACCAAATTTCATAATCAATCTAAGCTATTTGACCTCCCATTTCTACATGATTTAACTTTGATTGACCTTTAGGATTTCCCCCCAGACTAGGATACCTTTTTTCCTTAGTATGAAGTGAGGGGCAAGGCCACTGAGGTGATAATAGGTAGCTTTCCCAAGAGTTTCCTTTAGGCTCTCCCATTGAGGTTAGGAATTTTCCTCCTCGGTGAGAGTTCGAGTGGTAACAATACCATTTCTCCAAATTTTCAAGTGTAGGATGAAGTCTTGTATTCCCTACCCATATGCAAAGACTTGACCCATGATTTTTTTTCCCATATGCCTTTTGTGAATAATCTTAGTGGCCATTACTATGTTCTCACCCAAGTGATTGCAAGTGGGAAGTGCTTGTGATACCTAAGACAAATGCACAACATCCACCTTAGGTCCCTTGGAGGGTGCTCATCTCCATGACGATGCTTACACCTTGTGTGATCATTACATAAGGGTTACTATAATTATCTATTGCACCTCTGCTAGTTGGAATTGGGCCCTCATCATCCCAGACTAACTTTTAGGAGGCCATTTATTTGGCTCTTCACTGATTAGACTAGAGGCCTAACCACCCCAGACTGATCTTTGGGATATTTTTTTACTTGTTGCTTACTTTTAAGATTTTTTTTAATTGAGCGCTTAGTGATCATAACAATAGATGGCCCAGGTCTTGAATAATTTTGAGTCCTTGAGTTCAATGTGGCTAATCGAGTGCCTCATTGGTCATAGAGGATTAAACGTATCTCCCAAAATTTAACAACCATCTGCTACTAGGCAGAGGTTAGTTGTTCTTGACCCTCCACCAAGTGAGTTAGAAGATGAAACTTAGACAACATTGAGTAACATTGAAAGGGGAGAACATTTAGAAGACATGTTATCAACCAAGGGATTCCTAAGAGGCCTGAATGTCGATATTGATATACCACGAAGTGCAAGATCCCTTGGTCCTTAGGGTAATATTGAGGTTGAAGATCTTCCTAACCCATATTCAACCAATTTTAACCCATCTTTGACTAACACTCAGAGTTCTCTTCTTATCCAAGTTCACGTATTCCCACCTAGAGATCTAGCTCCTCATTTAACATTTGTACAAACTTAATGAGAAATGTGACCTGAAAACAAGAACTCTAGCTCTAAATACTCGTATTTTTGGGTCAAAAACACCAAAATCGACCTCCAAATTGAGGAGTGGTGATTCCAGAATCATCTCTTTTTTTAGGTTAGAATTATAATATTTTCCCACCATGGCCTTAAATCCTAGTAAAGTTGTAAATAAACACCTTAAAATTGACCCCTAAAAACAAAAGTGGTGCAACCAACATCACCCCTTTTTTGGGGGGGTTAAAATTACCACTTGGTTGAAATTGTGGTTTCTATTGTAATATAGGTTAAAATTGTGAATTAAAATTGATTTTTTTTATTAAAATAAACATTTTTTAGTCTTGTATTAGCTTGTTTCTTAACTTTTCTTGCTTAGTGTAGATTTTAACTCGAATTTAAATTTCTTAGATAATTTTTTTATTTTGTTTTAGCTTTTTGTATATTTAGTTTAAATACTTTAGGATCTTATAATTATAATTATAGTTAGTTACAATAAATAAAATGTTTTTGATACATTATAATAGTTGTGGTATATTAGTTATATATTTATAGTAGTTTTATTGTAGTTAGAATAAAATGTATTTTGATGTAATGTAGCGTTTAAAAAACTAACAAAAAGCTATTGTTTGTGCGTAGATATATTCTGATGAATTTGGAGCATAGATCAAAAAAGGTGGAAAGATAGACGACCCACAATTAATTCCCCCCCGTGCTTGACATTTAACCTGGGGGGGCGGGGTGGGGGGCGCAAAACTCTACCCGAGTTATTTAACTTTCGACGTGGAGCAAATCCGTCAATTGTGGCCTCCAGGTTGTGTGGTTAGGCTAACCAAACCCGACCTGTTGGTTGTGGATCCTGATTATCTTTCTGATCCAGAGGTTGGTTTTGTTGGAAATACTAAAACAACTGAGAGGAGGGGGGTGATTCAGTTGTATATAAGCTTAAACAATTTTAAGTCTGTTAAAACATTATTAATATTTCTTCATGTGGTCATCAACAATATACAGCATATGAACAGTAAGAGTAAAGACTATCAGTCACACATGAAATACACACAGAGACAGATTTTCACGAGGAAACCCATAAAGGGAGAAAACCTCTTCTTCTTCGAAAT
>ML827434.1:20813-51738 GCA_009831015.1 Picea engelmannii | reverse complement strand
TAGAATGATGGAACCACTATCACATTATGACTGTGAGATATACCATTGTAAACATGTACCAATAAACCTCAATCATGCATCGGCCATGCATCAACCTGTACCTCAACATGTAGTCAACCTATACCATAAACAAGTGCATCAACCATGCACCAACCTGTAACATAAACAAGTGAATCAACCATGCACCAACCTGTAATCAACCTGTACCATAAACAAGTGAAACAAATCATGTACCAAGTATGTAACAATCATGTGTCAACTACTCATAAACTATGACTCATCAATATGTACCAACATCATCAACTATACACCTCATGTATGTGCCAACTCATCAACTACTTGTCTTAACCATGTACCCAACTTGTACCTCAACCAAAATCCCTCATCAATTTCATCTTTCAAATCTGATTTGTAGCTCTGTAATATACCTGGTGTACATGATCACATTCCTATAAACCTTCCTTAACCTTAAAAATAGGAGACTAGCATTTTCATCAAACATTTCTTTAGTCTCACATGACTAGTTTTGGATTAGTCAACAACCCTAACTTGAAATAATAATAACCTTGTACCTATAATGAATAAAAATCTGAAACTAATATACAATGTTAGTCACCGTGGTTTATGTAATTCCTCTAGGTTTCACTACTTGTAACCTCTAATAAAATGAGTTATAGAAAAAATGACATACCTTGTTGAATTCTGGCTTATTCTAGAGAGAGACCTTGTAGAGCGTGCCCCACACAGAATATTTGTTGAATCGATCTAAAATTGTTGCAAAAAATACTACAGACTGTACTCGAACCAATACATTTGGTCTTACTTAATTTGGATCTGTTATGAAGAAGTTATGACGTTTTTACCCGAAACACCTTAGAAAGCATGATCAAAAGATTTTATCCTTCCTTGAATTTTGGTCTTCTTTTCTTCACCTTCCCTCGTAAATTTGTCTTAGATATCCTTTGTTTAACTCGAAAACCTATAGGTAATCAATATTCTCAAGTGTGTCTAAAATGAGAGAGTCGTGCCTCTTATTTATACTCTCCAAGTAGTTTCCTTAAAAACATCTTCTAGGTCACTTTGTCCACTTTCCTTATTTTAGGGTTAACCCACTTTTAATTTCTCCATTAAATTTACTATTTAAACAATTTATTTTTTATTCACTTTGAATTATAGTACACTCATCACTTCACTTTATTATTTACCTTATAAAATCTCTTAAACCACTTTGACTGCTTTGACCTTTTGGGGCTTCTAGATGACATAAAGGGTCCTCCAACTTCGTAAGGCCATAACTCTAAAATCGTGACGAGTTAAGTGACGTTCCACATACCACCAGAAATGGAATGACATGTACCATCCATATAGAATAGTATTACTTGAAAATATATCAAAACTCATGACATTATCCTTCAAACAAACTTGGGTCCATTACCCAAACCTGGGTTCTCCAACTTCTCGTGGCCATAACTCTCTAACCGTGAGGAGTTATGTGATGTTCCAAATACGACCAGAAATGGCATGAAAAGAACTATCCATATAGGACAGTTTCACTGACAAATTCACTGACCTTCATCACATTATTCCACAAATAAGAATGGGTTCTCTAACCATACTTCTAGGATAACTCAATCCGCAAAGTGTCTTTCCGTGAGGGTTTTCACCATAAGGAGGCCACTTTGGAGTTCATCCATTTATAATTATTATCAACCATGACAAGACAATAACGATTCATATTTACATCAAACAAACTTGGTTCCATTACCCAAACCTTTGTGCTACCGGGATTTCTTCAAGGGTTGACATCAATGACAATTAACCTGAATCAACAATATCCACTTCATTTCATTGTTGATAGCGTCAGTTAGAATAAATTTATCTAAGTAGAGTTCGTCAAGCGATTGGAACTGTAGATGACACCGCACCTGCATCCCTACACCATCGGCTAGCTTTGCCAATGAAGAGATATCTGTGTGAGCCAACAGTGTTGTCTGCCCTATGGAATAAAGATTTTCAAATATGAGGTATTGTGTGATATTTCTCCCCTTTAAGTTTGTGATTTTATTTTAAGACATCCATATTTGTGGAAGAGTCATGTTGTGTAGGAGTCTAGACCCCATAGTGCTATTATTACTTTGGGTAGACAATTGTACACGATACTAGAGGGAGCGCCTCCTACTGGTATTTCTTTAATCTATACTAAGCAATGCAGTAAGTTCATTTCACAGACCGGAAAGTTCATCTTCTTTGTGATCCATGCTCATAGTAAGAAAAAGAACTCCACCACATTCATGGCCTCTACACGGGGCATCTCTTTGAAGCATAACCAAGTGGACGATATTGAGGAAGAGTACAAAGACATATTATCCTCATGCACTGGGGTACTGACGCACTTCCAAGTCAAGCATCCAATTAATCCAACCCCTAGTGCACCTCTTCCTAATGGACCAATCTATCGTCACTAACTAATGGAAAATGATGAAATCAAGAATCATATCTAAGAGATTATTCAAAAGGGGCACATAAAACCCAACTCCTTTCCTTGGAGAAGCTCGATTGTACTGGTGTAGAAGAAGGACAGGACCTGGACGCTCTGCATAGATTATAGAGCATTAAACAAAATCACAGTCAAGAATCGATACCCAATTCCCAAAATTGATGACCTTCTTGACCAACTCAAGGGGGAAACGTTCTTCAACAAGATTGACCTAAAGTCTGGATAGAACCAGGTTCCCATCGAACCAAATTTTGTATGGAAGACAAATTTCAAATCTAAAGAAGGTATCTTTGAATGGTTGGTCATGCCCTTTGGCTTAACCAATGTACCAACCACTTTCATGAGGTCGATGGATGATGTATTGAGACCCTTCACCAACTCTTTTGTGGTGTTATATTTGGATGACATCCTCATCTTCAATAGAACTTGGGAGGAGCACATGCAACATATTCAACAGGTTTTGAGCATTCCGCGACAACACAAGCTATATGCCAACTTGGAAAGCATTACCATTGGCATAAATAGGGTCTAATACTTGGGACATATTGTTGATTATCATGGGGTACATATTGATCTAGCCAATATCCAAGTCATCCATGACTGTCTAGCCCCAATGACACTAACCGAGCTTCAGAGCTTCTTGGGACTGGGCAACTTCTACAGATGGTTCATGTCGGCCCTTCACCAAGTTTTGAAGATCCTTGGTCATGTTTGACCTATTTTTGGGACTTTTCCAGGTTGTCGAAGGTGGAGCGCAAATCGAAGAAGAGATCATGGGATCGTGGCCCCTTTTTAGGGATTTTTCGGTTTTGGGCTTGTGTAACGAGTATGGGGATGTCGGCCCATGGGTTTACCCATGTTTCGGCTCGATTTTGTAATGTATAAATAGATGTCTATGTGATGTAAGGAGGGATAGATATGCAGTTCGATCTATGTGATCGAAGGTTTATAAATTGTGCTAAGTGCGGATTATGATTGTAAATGCTTTGTGCATACTATGTGAGACTTGCAGAGATAGTGAAAGTAATTGTAAGAGATTGTGAAGAGGCTTTGTTCTATAACCCAGGGAAGGAGGATCTCGTGAGGTGCGCAGATCTCTTATCCTTTACGGAGTTGGTTTTGAGGCTTGGTGCATGTAAGAAGATTGAAAGAAGTTAATAAATAAGATGAAGAGTTGGTGGACGTATCCCTAGGGTGGGGGTGAACTACGTATATACTATGTCATGATTGATATTTGCTTTGGCTTTTCTTTGTCTAGGTGTTTTGAATTATTTATGGTTGCTATCTTGTTTATATGGTTAAATGCTTAGTGCATTGTTAGATGATGAATGGATCTAATATGGTAGCTTAGTGTTGAATAATGTGAGTGAATGCTAGATTTGATCTATGTCAATATGCTTAGTTCTTGAATCTATTGAATCTATAGGAATATTGCGCTAATATGTTATTAGGGTTTAGCTGCACTGTAAACTAAGACTGAATATTAATGAACTATAACTGATAAGTCCTTGTTAAGGTGTTGTAATTATAGATCTGTGTCCCAACTAAGGTTGTAGACACTGGAGTTCTGCAACCACCCCTGCCTTTACCTCGGGTGAGACTTCATCTGCCTCGCAGGTGTTGCTGAAAGGGACGGAAGTTAGGATTTTGTTGGTGCGTTGTTTTAGCATTGAACCTTGGGTCTACCCCTATGCCAAAACATGGTTTCATTTTCGGGACACAAAACTGTAATTGTTGGGAACTGACGAAAAGAGGAGCTTTGTGTGAAGATCTAACCTGAAATTGTGAAATCTTTGTGTGTAGATCTATTGCCCTAGTGTGTAGCATCCTACGTAAAGCTCTGTGCTAAAAAAAGAAGTCTTATATAAAGAAAAGAGGTAAGATATGGAAGATTTGTGCTCTGATAAAGGTAAGAATAGTGAAAAGTTTTAGATCTGGAAGCTTTTTGCTCTGATAAAGGTAAGAATAGTGGAAATTTTTAGATCTAGAAGCTTCATGCTCTGCTGAAAGTAAGATTAGTGGAATTTGTTTTTTCAAAATTATGGATCTAGGTATGTCAAGCTTGAAACGTAGGGCATGACTAGAAGAAAGAAGATTTTATATGAGTACATATGATAAGATTAATGAAATATATGGTATACCTATGCATAGAAAGAATGTTTGGACTAACCAATGGATGCAGGATCCTAGAAATAACTTTTTGTAGGTTAGCTACTATGATCCTAGTGCGCATTACAGGAAAGGTTGGGGATCATTTAAAAGAAAATGAGGATTAACCCTTTTTTACAATTGCAGAAGACTGGGACATATGGCTAAGGAATTCTCTGGTAGAAGGTCTAGTTGTCTTTGTTGTAAATCTATGGACCATGGAGTTTTGGATTTCCCTAGAATGATTGCTAAGGTTGAAAAAATGAATATGAGACAAGAAAACCCTAACGCAGATCCAGAAACTAAGACCATGGAAGAAACCTAGAGAGCATCAGAGACTGTATTGTTGCAAATGAAAGAAACCCTTAATGACCTCCGACATATCAACTTATCAGAGATATTCAAAGAAAAATAATACGTAGAATAAAGAATAGGAGACTTCGACATTAACAGTATTCTGGATGAAGAAACACAGGTGAATATTATGATGGAAAGAACTTGGGAAACTTTAGGAAATCTTGTTATGATTCCTTCATTGGGAGGAATAGGAGTATTTAAGGGAAAGTTGATAACCCTGTGTGGAAGACTCACCCAAACATCTATGAGTGCTCAGGGAAATTCGATAGAGGAAGATTTTGAGGTTCTTAAATTTATTGATAACAGTGCCCCATTTTCTATATTACCAGGAAAACCCTGGATTGGAAGGGATCGGGCCAGAAGGAAAGAAAAAGAAGTATTAGAGCAGAAGAAGAAAGAGTTGAAAGATTTAATGACTAGGAGGATCACACACTTGATTGAAGAATAAGAGAATAGATCAAAGATATTTAAAACCCAAAACTTGGATGTCGAAGTTGGAAGAACACAAGAAGTCTCACAAAAGACTGAAGCACCTACCCCAGATAGAGAAGAAGTATTTCCCGTGAACCCTACTCAACAACGTGAAGTTACTATGCCCAGAGGAGATAACAATAAGAATGGAAAGAGGAATATCGAGACAAAGATCAATTGAAAGAAGGAGAGAAAAATAAGTAAGAAGAGAGCAAAGATCGAAAAGTTACAGAAGATTCTAGAGGGAAATTTGCAGAAGGAAAACTTGCAAAATTGGGACTTCATTAGGATAACAGAAAAACACCACATGGCACTTCGCCATGGTGAAGAAATATAGCCATTGGGAACAATATAACTGTTAGACTGATGCCCTAAATGTTTAGACCAAAATTCATGGTCCAATATCTTTCCATCAGACAGTTGGGACCGTTCCATAATGGACAAAAATCAAGTAATGAAGGCTTCTCGCCCATTGGAGAGATCCGTTTCCTAGTTATCTACTTATTCCATCAAGCCTTGCACCAAGAACAATTTTTCCAACTGTGATTATCTGAGCCCATAGATTATTTGATCTCGCACAATGATCATCATGCTATCACCATCCATCTCGTTGCATTGAATAATTACTCTTCGAACCCAAGATATTCAACCCCGAGAATGTATGTCTGAAGAAATTAGCGCAGTCAAAGAGTTTGTGAAGGAGGTACTCATAGACCTCATGACTGAAAGAGTAATGTTGGAAAAATTAATGTTTTTAGGTGTACAAGAGTCGTCTATGAGAGGAGTGCAAGCTTCTCCGTCGACCACTCATGGATCCCGTCCATCCCGATTCGCATAAAAAAAGAGAACCAAGCACAGATATGAACTAGAAAATGCGAAGCTAATCCCGACCATCTTACCAGACTATATCCTGCCTCTGGCAGGCGCAGTGAGTCGTGATAGTGTGCCAAGATATTTCAATTAAACTATGGTTACTGCATACCTCTCGAAGGGTATACGCACAGTTAGAGCTCAACAGGACAAGATCGCAACGTTGAAGTTCAATGAATTTAACCTAGGAAACCACAAGAACTATAGTATGCTCGCCCCATATAAATACTTGACCAGGATGAAGGGGAAGAACTCAAAGATAATCCCCCATCCATGGATGATGAACCTTGCATAGTCCCCCCTGTTGAATGTAATGAAAATCCCACACTTTGGAAGGCACCAAGAGGTTAACGCCTGTGTTAATATCCTTCTCTTATGATACCATGGAGGCTACTTATGGATAGACATTTGTATCACATTCGATCTGATGTTGATTCATAGGATCACCGGATTGAGTATGAAAGGACCTGACCCGCAGGACTTCTATCCAGGGAAAGCCACAGATCATGCATTAGCACAGAAGATCAAGGATACCTACGATGATGTTGAGAAGGGGACGTGAGGCTACAAGTTAGCTTCCATCCAGAATGGAATAGTGTACCTAGCATTCCAATTAATTGTAGGAAACATAGTAAGGAAAAACAGACCCACGCAAGTCATAGGATTTGTCACGCACCTCGCAGGGAAATGCGTGGAAGTCCTACAGGTGAACTAGGTGAATTATCTATTTAATCAGTTGGAATTAGACTGTTGTGAAGCATAGGATCACGGCTACGAGTTCCACTTTAGCTAGCTCTTGGTCCTGATCACATTTGTTGCTTGGGAGATGCTGGAAGGTGCAACCTTCCCAGACATTTATTCATTTGAGCCACTCGTTGCAAATTTCACCATGCTTTGGTACTCGAGCGACATGGGAAAGAAGTGGCAGTTGAATGCAATATTTCACACATATTATCTATAAATGAATAGGGCTATTGAAGATGAAACTCGCATGATGAAAAACACCTTGCATCGGTTCTAACTCCTTATGAATTTTTTTGAAGATCGATACTTCATCTATATAACTGCGCGAGCAGACAAGCCCAAAGAAGAGTTGCAATCATACTACAAGCTTACAAAAGAGGACCTCAAGGAGATAACTAAGGACTGGTCCACAAACCTCCTTATCCCTACTGACCCTACAAAGATGTCTAATCCCGAACTTGACATCTCGGAGGCCGCTCACAAAGAACATGACACACCCTACACCAACAGAAGGAAGAAGACTGAAGAAGTCCAAGACTTAAGCAGTGCATCAAAAAATAATGATTTTGTATCACTTGAACGATGGGGTGGTGATGAAATAGAAGAAATAAATGGCAAAGAGGAAAAGAGGAAATAAGGTGAAGTAACACCTACTAGAGATGAAGATGATCCCTTGAAGAAGAGGAAGGTTTCTTGCACAAAACCCTTTTCCCAGAAAAAATCCAGAGCCACCTTGACTAGTATGCAGACTGTGCTCATTGTCGATGAATTTGACTTCATCATCGCAGTTGTAAACGACACCTCACAGGAAATATTAGAGAAACATGAAGCCAAGAAGGAGGAGATGTAGGATAGAATCAAGGCTGAAATCCAAGGGTTACAATAGGCCCTTCAGTCCAGTCGCGCAGTGTCCACTGCGCCCCTACCGTCAAAAGAACCAAAGTTGGAAAATGAGGCATCCCAACTCTACAGACTAGATGATGCGATCAAAGCTCGCCTTCATTTCATATAGGAATAAATAGAACAATCCACCTAAGCCTTGAATAAAGTGAAATAAGTAGTCATAGAACAATGCCAAGTTGCGGAGTAGGAGAAGATTTCTCTGTAGACAAAGTTTGAAGAGGAGAAAGCATAGATTCAGCAAGAAAAAGAACAGTTGCTCATAGAGAAACTTGAAGTGAAATAAGTAGTCAATAGATCACTCTTCTCTATGATAGGCTTAGAGCCTAAGCTAGAAGGCTGAATCATGCATCAAGTAGAGAATCTCGTGGAAGCTATCCAATAGCTACAACAAAGAATAAAAGACTTAGAGGTTCGCACAGTGCCCGACACCCCGTAGGAGGTGAGGGATCAAAGAGAAACAATTGTTCAAAGAATAGTTGAGAGAATACAAGCCCTTGCCATGGAATGTAAACAAATAAGTGATCAAAGTGCCTAGACTTATGAGTGACTCACTGAGAATCCATAGATGAAGGCACTGGTGTCATAGCTTTAGGAGGTGAAGCAGCAAGTAGAAAAAATACAGGCGTAGTTGAAGCCCCTGTTGGTTGTTGAAAGGATGAAGTGATCCCAAGAGTAGAACACTTCTCACTAGTAGGTCCAAACCATTTTGAGCAGAGTCATGGAAGTGACTCAGAGGCTCCAACCTATGTAGGATGAGGCTTTCCAACTATTCTTAGAGATTGAAGGTCGAGGAGAAGAACTGGAACAAGTTGTCATTGCAGTTGAAGAGCACTTAGAGGGACCTATCAATGAAGCTGTTATCTAGGAGCCCGTTGAGCAGGAGGCCATGGCACAACAAAAAGTTGAAGCAACTCGAGCCAATATCGAGGCTTTTGAAGTAGAAATACCCACATCAGATTGACTCGGGATGAGTCACAAGTGAGTGTTGGGGGCATGTTGGCCCTTGACCAAGTTTTGAAGATCCTTGGTAATGTTTGCCCTATTTTTGGGACATCAACAGGTTGTTGAAGGTAGAGTGAAAATCGAAGCAGAGATCAAGGGATCTCGTCCCATTTTTAGGGATTTTTAGGTTTTGGGATTTTGTAATGTGTATGGAGATGTCGGCCCATGGGTTTATCCATGTTTAGGCCTGATTTTGTAATGTATAAATAGATGTCTAGGCGATGTAAGGAGGGATAGATATACAGTTCGATCTATGTGATCAAAGGTTTGTAAGTTGTGCTAAGTACAGATAATGATTGTAAATGCTTTGTGCATACTATGTGAGACTTGTAGAGCTAGTGCAAGTAATTGTAAGAGACTGTGAAAGGGCTTTGTGCTATAACCTAGGGAAGGAGGATCTAGTGAGGTGCGAATATCTTTTGTCTTGTGCGGAGTTGGTTTTGAGTCTTGGTGCATGTAAGAAGATTGAAAGAAGCTAATAAAGAAGACAAAGAGTTGGTGGGCATAGCCCCAGGGTGGGGGTGAACCATGTATATCTTGTTTTGTGATTGCTATGTGCTTTGGTTGTTCTTTTTCTATGTGTTGTGAATGCTTTATGGTTGCTATCTTGTTTATATGGTTAAATTATTAGTGCGTTGTTAGCTGATGAATGGATCTAATATGGTAGCTTAATGTCGAATACTGTGAGTGAGTGCTATATTTGATCTATGTTAGTATGCTAAGTTCTTGGATCCATTAAATATGTAGGAATATTTCACTGATCTGTTATTAGGGTTTAGCTGCGTTGTAAACTAAGATTGAATATTAATGAACTATAATTTCTAAGTTCTTGTTAAGGTGTTGTAATCATAGATCTGTGTCCCTTCTAAGGTTGCAGATAATGGAGTCCTACAACCACCCCTACCTCTACGTCGAGTGATACTTCATCTTCCTCCCAGGTGTTGCCGAAAGGGTTGTTAGTTACGGTTTTGTTAGTGCGCTATTGTAGCGTTGAACCCTGAGTTGGCCCTTGTGCCAACAATTCGTTTTGGGATTCTCCCATAATGCATGGGCCATCAACCAAGTATCCAAGGGAATTTGAAGGGAAAATTTCACGTGGGGGAAGGAACAAAAACAAACATTTGATTATCTAAAGAATCTCTTGTGCTCAAATCTAGTACTCTCCTTGCCCGATCTGCAACAATCGCTCGATATTAATACTGATGCATCTAACTATCTTGTAAGCATAGTTCTCACTCAGCATGGTCATCCAGAGGCATACCATAGTGAGACACTCTCAAATACCCTTCGGAAATACCCCACCTATGACACGGACATGTATTCCATTGTACAATCCTGTCGTCAATGGAAACATTAAATTCTAGGAAAGGATACAATCATCCACATTGATCATAAGCCTCTACAGTTCATACAGACACAGGGGAAGTTTTATAATGACCTCCATCAGAGGTGGTCCACCTACATACAACATTTCCATATTAACATAAAGTATAAGATAGGGAGCATAAATTGTGTCACTGGCTTCCTCAGTCGATCTCCCATAGTTTCACTCACCACTATGCTCCATTCTCATGGACATGAGGCATCTGAGTGGCCCCAAATTTATCACCAATATATGGACTTTGCCACCACCTATAAGCTCTTGGGTACATGCATGAATGTCATCGATTTTCACACTTAGGACAGACTGTTATTCCATCTAGGCCATCTCTGCATTCCTGCAAGAGAGCTTGCAAAGATGATTTGGGAAGCTCACTATAGTCAGATGACAGGACATTTTGGTGTGGAGAAAATTTTGTCTGTTCTACAGAAAAACATTTATTGGCCAAAACTTCGACAGGACGTCAAGAAGTATATCATACACTGCACTTCTTGTTCCATTTCCAAGCCATCCATCAAGAAGTGAGTCTTCTACACCCCTCTTCCTACTCCTGAGAATCCTTGGGAATCCATCTCGATGGATCAAATGGCTGGCCTTTTGTCCACCAAGAAAGGAAATGATTGTGTATTTGTTGTAGTTGATTGTTTTTTGAAGATGGCCATCCTCAGAGCTTGCAAGAAGAACATCACAATGATAGATATTTCCAATATCTTCTTCGAATGAGTGTGGGTCCATTTTGGGATTCCATAGAACATCATATTTGACCAGGAAAATAGGTTCCTCAACACATTTTGGTCGAGTCTCTGGTAATTGTTGGACACCAAGCTCAGTAAACCCACTTCTTTCCACCCCCAAACCAATGGTCAAACAAACATTGTCAATAAGATGATTGTGCATATCTTGCACATGTACAACTCTAATCATGTGCATGCATGTGATGAAATTCTACCCTATGTTCAACATAGTTACATAATGGCTCTCCATAGCTCCATTGACCATATCCCATTTAAGGTGGGGTTAGGATTCCAACCCTTGGGTCCCATTGATTTCGCACTGCCTCTTGCAACCCCATAGATAGACTCTTCCCATATTCAGTTCAAGATAGACAAAGCCACTAAATTCATTGAGCATATTTAACACATGTGCCAACAGGCCCGTGAGATTTTGCAGAAAGCCAATGCAAAGTACAAGCAGTTCCATGATCAACACAGGGTACCACACCAGTTTAAGGTGGGAGACATGGTATTGTTACATTTCCAGAAAGAGAATATTACATGGCCCCATAGGAATCTCTACCCACTTCTATATGGTCTTTACACTATCACCAAGGTTGTGGATAACAATGCTTTTGATATCAACACTCCACCCTTCCTTGTCTTGCACCCAGTGTTCAATGTGGACCTCCTTTGACCATATTTTCCACCATTATTGGACACCTCAGAGATCACAGAACAATTGACACCAACAAAGATCAACCCTGACTACATGGAATAGGAATCCACTAATCATATAGTGGACACACAGGTTAAGGGAACTCTCCAGCAAAGTATCCAACTTTATTAGGTTGTCAAGGCATGACATCTCCTACACCAAGGAAAGTGGCTCACTCGGGGCCAAATTCAGTAGATGTTTCCTCACTTGATGGGGGAAATCAACATAATGGAGACCATTGATTCCTAAGGTGGGAGGAATAATCCAGGTGGATATTGGTGGCCACCCACCTATTCCAACTGGCTCCTCTTGACAATTTTTAGTTCAACACGTTCTTTTGTACTTCTTTGTAATTGTGGGTTCTACACTTCTGGCGTTGTCTAAATCCCTACACATCTTCTAGGTGGATACTGGTGGCCTCCTACATAATCCAACTGGATTATTTTGGATGTTTTATTGTCACCACATCTTTCTATACTTCCAGAGTCGTTTTGGGGCCTTAAACAATGTTTTTTTTGGCTTTCCATAGTCAAACTGTAAATGGAATAAAATTTTGACGACATAATGTGTAGTTCTCGAAATGACCTTTCCAAAGGAATATCACGTGCCAAAAATGGAGGTCGTATGGAAATGTTATGACACTGGGAAGTTGAGGTGCCAACTTAGCCATTGGGGCAGACATGAATTTTGGCTTTTCATCTCCTAGGGTTAGGTTTTTGGATGTCTAGGGTTTTAGCAATCAGGAGAAATGTTAAAAAGGCATTTGGATCTTCATTGTAATCATTACTCTCAGATGTATGTGCATAGAATGCACATCTCTTATCCAAGATAGATTCCACCATACAATTAAGTTGTTTCAGTTCTACAGTTTTACAGTTTCATCCTATTTCATTTATTCAATAAAAGATATTGTTCACTGCATATTTGTGGTGTTCTATGTATCTCTATGTTTATTGTATTCAGTTTGTTAATTTGTTTGTTCCAATCCTAAATCCATATCAGAAATGAATAACAGACTGAATATAATAACATAGAGATACAAAGAACAACAAAAAATGTCCAGTGAACAATAACTTTTTATTGAATAAATAAAATAGTTTGAAACTATAAAACTGCAGAACCTAAAACAACTTCCTCGACTAGTGGTAGCTATCTATGAGAAGAGATGTGGCTTCTATGAACATATGTCTAAGAAGAATGATTATAATGAGGATCCATAGGACTTTTAGCATTTCTCATGAATTCCAAAACCCTAGACATAAAAAAACCTAACCCTGGGAGATGAAACGCCAAAATTTATGTGGGACCCAATGGGTAAGTTGGTACCTCAACTTCCCAGGGTCGTAACTTTTTCATACGACCTCCATTTTAGGTATGTGATAGTCCATAGGAAACTTATTTTAGAGAACTACACATTATGTCATAAAAATATGAATCTATCTATAGTTTAACTATGGAAATCTAGAAAAACATTGTTGAAGGCCCCAAAACGGCCTTGGAAGCACAGAAAAATGTACTGACATGAAAGCTTCCAAAATAATCCAATTAGAATAGGTGGGAAACCACCAATATCCACCTATATGTTGCGTAGGGCTTCAAGATAGCCTCGGAAGTGCAGAACCTACAATTACAAAGAAATGTCATCATTACAGAGAAATGTATTGAACTAAAATATATCAAGAGGATCTATTTGGAACAAGTGGGTGGAAAACAATATCCACCTGGATCAGTCCTCCCCCTAGGGAGAAATGGTTTCCACTGCATTGAGGGCCTCCATCAGGTGAGGAAATTTCTGTTGAATTTGGCCCCGGGTGAGCCACTTACCTTGGTGCAGGAGTTGTCCTACCTTGAAAAATCAATAAATTTGGATCCTCTGTTGGTGAGTTCCCTTGACCTATCTGTCCACTATCTTATTAGCGGATGCATGTTCCCTGTAGTCAAGGTCGATATTTATTGGTATCAATTGTTCTTCTATATCTAAGGTGTCCAATAATGGTCGAAAATATGATCGGAGGAGGTCCACATTGAATACCAGGTGCAAGCCAAGGAAATGGGGAGTGTTGAGCTCAAAATCATTATCACCCACACCCTTGGTTATAGTGTAAGCCCATAGAGAAGTTGACGAAGATTCTGATGGGTCCCTGTAAGGAGTTATTTTTGCAAATGTAACCAAACCTTGTCTCCCACCTGAAACTTGTGCAATACCTGGTGTTGATCATGGCGATGTTTGTACTTTGCATTGGATTTCTACAAAACCTCATGGACATGTTGGTAGATGTAATGAATCTGCTCAATGAATCTTGTGGCTTTGTCGGCCTCAGACTGAACATGGGAATATTTTTTCTTTCTGGTTGCAGGAAGTAGTGTAGCATCAATGGGACCCACGGGTTGTAATGTCATCCCCACCCAAAATGGGCTATGGCCGATGGAGATATGGAGAGCCTTGTTGTAGATATTTTGAACATAGGGAAGACTCTCATCCCATGTATGTGGATTCTCAGAGTTATACATGCACAGGATGTGCACAATCATATGATTCTCGAACTCTATTTGGTCATCAGTTTGAGGGTGGAAGGAAGTGGATTTAGTGAGCTTGGTGTCCAATAGTGACCAAAGACTTGACTAAAATTTTATGAGGAACCTACTTTCCAAATCAGAGATGACAGTCTCTGGTATCCCAAAATGGACCCACACTCCTTTGAAGAAGAGCTTGACAATATCTATCATTGTGATCCTCTTCTTGTAGGCTATGAGAATTTCCTTCTTCGAAAATTGATCAACCACCACAAATAAAAAATCATTGCCTTTCTTGATGGACGAGAGGCTAGACATGTAATCAATCGAGATGGATTCCCAAGGCCTCTTGAGACTAGAAAGAGGGATGTATAATCCTTGCTTCTTGATGGTTGTCTTGGCAATTGCATACACAATTCATGATCTGATATACTTTCTGACATTTTATCGAAGGTTTGGCCAATAAAAATGTTTTTCTAGAATGACCACAGTTTACTCCATGCCAAAATGTCCTGCCATCTGAATGGATTAGGCCACCAAAATCATTTTTTCATTCTCTCTTGCAGTAACACAGAGGTGGCTCGAATGACATAAAAATCCATACTAAATGTCAAAATCGGTGACATTTGCGCATGTACCCATTAGATGATAGGTGTTGGAGTAGTTAGTATCTTTTTGATAAAGTTGGGGCCAATCAGATGCCTGATGCCCACAGGAATGGAGCACAGTGGTGAGTGCAGCCATGGGAGGTCGACTGAAGTAGTCAACAACATGATTTATGCTCCTTGTATTATACTTGAGGCTGATATGTAACTAATTTAGGTATGTGGACTACTTTTGATTGTGGTTGTTTTGCAGTTTCCCCTGTGTCTGTATGAGCTACAAAAGATTTTGATTAGTGTGGATGATTGTCTCCTTTCCTGGAATGTAATGTTTCCATTGATAGAAGGCTTGCACAATGGAATCAATTTCCTTGTCATAGGTGGGGTATTTTTGGATGGTATCTAAGAGTGTCTCACTATGCTATTCCATAGGATGACCATGCTGAGTCAAAATTGCGCCAACAACATAATCAGATGCATCAATCTCAATATCGAATCATTGTTGCATATTGCGTAAGGAGAGTAATCGAGTTGAGCACAAGTGATGCTTCAGATCATCAAATTATCGTTGTTGTTCCTTCCCCCATGCAAAATTTTCCTTGCCACCTCCTTTGGTCATTGGGCTGAGGGCCCATGTAATATGGGAGAATCCCAACATGAACCATTGATAGAAGTTTGCAAGTCCCAAGAAGCTTTGAAGCTCAGTTAGTTTGGTCAAGGCTGGCCAGTCATGGATGACTCATATCTTCACTGGATATACATGTACCCCATGTTCATCAACAATGCATCCCAAGTATTGTAACATATTCATGCCAAAAGAACATTTTTCCAATTTGGCATATAGCTTGTGCTACCGCAAAGTGCTCAAAACCTATTTAATATGTTGCATGTGCTCCTCCCACGTTCTATTGAAGATGAGGATGTCATCCAGATATGCCACCAAAAAAGAGTTGGTGAAGGGTCTCAATAAATCATCCATCAACCTCATCAAATTTGTTGGTCCATTTTTTAAGACAAAGGGAATGACCAAGCATTCGAAGAGACCTTCTTTAGATTTGAAAGTTTTCTTTCATACTTCAATCAGTTCGATGGGAACCTAGTGGTAGCTAGACTTTAGGTCAATCTTGTTGAAGAAATTTTCCTCCTTGAGTTGGTCAAGAAGGCCATCAATTTGGGGAATTGGGTACCGGTTCCTAATTATGATTTTTTTTAATACTATGTATCAATTCAGATCCACCAGTTCATGTCTTTTTTCTGCACCAGTACAATTGGGCTTCTGCAAGGGGAGGAGTTGGGTTTGATGTTCCCCTTTTGAAGGAGATCTTGGATATAATGCTTGATTTGATCATTTTCCATCAGCAAGAAATGATAGAATGGTCCATTAGGCAGAGGTGCACCGAGGGTTAGATCAATTGAATGCTTGACTTGGAAATGTGTCGATACCCTAGTGGGTGAGGAGAAGATGTATATGTGCTCTTCCACGATCCCTTCCACTTTATTATGTTTCAAAGAGATTCTTTGTTTATATTTCATGGATATGGTGATGACCTTCTTCTTACTATGAGCACCGATCATAAAGAAAATGAACTTCCCAATATGTGAAATGACCTTACTTCATTGCTTAACAGAGATTAAAGAAATAGCGGTAGGCGGTGATACCTTTGGTATCATGTACAATTGTCTACCCAAAGTCATAATAACACTACACGATCTAAAACCATACACAACATGTCACTTCCACAAATATGGTTGTCCTAAAATATCATCACAAAATTCAAGGGAAAAAATATCATAAAATACCTCGTCTTTGAAGGGATTGATTCCATAGGGAAGACGACGTTGTTGGTTGATGCGAAGATTTCTTCCTTGGCGAAGCCATTCAATGGTGTAGGGTTTTGGGTGTAGTTTCATCGCTATTTCCAACCACTTCATGGCCTCTGCTAAGATTAGTTTCTCTATCAAAAATGAAAGGAAGAAGAGCCCCCTTTACCCACATCTGTGAGTGAAAGAGGTGTTCCCCTTCCTCTAGTTCTTCTTGTTCTCTTGGTTGGAATTTAGTGGTAGTGACAGTGGAATTGTGTTCGACATCGATAATATGCTTCCCTCCTTTTGGATTTTATTTGGATTCAGAGTCTCCCTCTGACTTGGAAGCTTTCATCTCGGCCACTAATGACTGCTTGGAGTGACATTCTTCGATACTGTGCCAAGGGATTTTATGGTATTCACACCACTTTCCCATGTCCTTCTTCGACTTCTCATTACCCTTGTTGGGTTGCATCTTGGGTTGGTTCTCCTAAGACTGTACAACTTTTCTCTAACCCTTGTTTTGTGTGTTGGGGCCACCTTTTCCCTACTTTGGCTATGAGGAGTTTGCATATCCAAGCTCTCACCTCTTCTACTTAAATTTCTGCTCAATCTTGACAACATATTGATAATCCACACCAAATGATGCAATATCCATAAAATTGATTTATGTTTGAATGTACCTATGCATACAACTACGTAATTTGAGCACTATATGTTGTTTAGAGTCTTTGATACCCAATTTGGTGTGCAGGGTATGGAAACTATTGGTGAAATATGGTATTGTTTGGTCCCTTTCCTAACGCAGCGTGGTCCATTTTGTGGAGTAGTCCTCGTAGCTTCCAATAGGGTAGTATTGTTCTTAATGGCATCCCTAAAGGAATCCCATGTACGGGTGACCACAAATATTGCAGATTCCTCTATGCCATTTTGCATAGAGTAAGTATCCCACCAGTACTTAACATGGGGGATGACCCTCAGGAGTGAAAAAATAATATTTTCCCTATCGAAAACATTGTGGACCGGAAAATACCCTTCAAGCAGATTCATCCATTTATCTATAGCATCTACATATCTTAGTCCTTCAAATAATGGAATATCTAAATTTAGTTGTACCCTGAAGGGGGTTGCATGGCCACTTAATGAATAGGTGTCTCTTGTGGGCCGTCAACTAAGGATCTGTGCAAATTTGTCCATCATTTTGTTCCTTTGTCACGCAAGGACTTCCTTGAGAAACAATTTAAAAGGATCTCCTACTCCATCATGTTTCTTCTTGTCCCCCATGAGTTTTTGGTGGGCTCAGTGCAACCGATATTGTAATGGATCAAATGGTTCAAGTCCCAACTTCTTGTACCAAGATCTTTTCGGGGACATGCACGAATAAAAATGAATCAAGAGAAAACTTCTCTAATACCAATGATCATGATTTATGAGAGGAATGAAATGAATAATAGGATGAATAAAATAACAGAGATATACGAAAAAAAACAACAGATATCTAGTGAACAATAACTTCTATTGAATAAATAAAATAGGATGAAACTGTAAAACTGGAGAACTGAAAACAACTTGGTCGAATGGTGGTATATATATCTAAGGAGAGATGTGGCTTCTACATGGATATGTCTAAGAAGAATGATTAAAATGAGGCTCCAGAGGCCTTTTTAACATTACTCATGAATTTAAAAACCCTATACATCCAAAAATCTAACTCTAGGATATGAAATGCCAAAAGTTGTGTGGGCCCCAATCGGTAAGTAGGTATCTCAACATCCTGAGATCGTAACTTTTGCATACGACTTTCATTTTAGGCATGTGATATCTCATTAGAAAGGTATTTTCAAGAACTACACATTTTTTCTTGAAACTATGACTTTGTTTGTAACATTCACACCCACCCACACAAAGGCATGCTACACGAGAGAACTCTTTTATTCTCTCTACAGAACATACGGTAACATACAACCACCCATGTCAGGGCATGCTACTCCAAAAAAATATTTCATTCTCTAATACCATGTTGTAACATACCCAACATCCAACTGAGCTATGCCACATAAAATTTTCAAACTGAATGCAATTAAAACATATACACACAAAACTCTTGCAAAATTTTATATATATAACGTAAAAAGACAAATACGTTCTGTAAATGCATGGATTCATACTGAAATAATAGTAAACATGTACATGCAACATATATAGGTAATACCCATAAATACAAAGCCAGTTATAACCACACATAGGATAAACGCATAAAAATAAGCATGTAAATAATAATGCAGCATGTAAATTTATCACATAATTGACACTTATCTTGGTAAGAATATCACCAACTACGTGCAGACCTTCCATGAACCTCCCAGCCTTAGACGTCACCATTCATCACTCTCAGTAGTGGGTCACCCTAGAGTTGGGTGATCAAGATTTTATGAGAAGAACAAAATGACTACAAATTATTACCAGATGCTTAACACAAAATAACAAAGATACAATAAAACTGGTTTTCTATTCAATAAGGAAATAAGATGAAACTGTAAAATGCAACGGAAAACAAGCTTGCTAGAATGGTGGCGGCTTATCTCTGAGAAGAGATGTGACGGTTGCACTCATTCACAAGAAGATGATTACAATGAGGATCTCAAGGCCTTTTTACAATAAACAAAATTTTCAAAAACCCTAAACATCCAAAAACCTAACCCTAGGAGATGAAGTGCCAAAACTCATATGGGCCCTGTTTGGGTAAGTCAGTACATCAACTTCTCAGGGTTGTAACTTTTGCATACGATCTCTGTTTTAGGCATATGATAGCCCATTGGAAATATCTATCCGAGGAATACAACTGTTATACAAAATTTCAAGATGGAAATTTTCAACCACAACATACCCCAAAAAACGTCGTTTACGGCCTCAAAACGGCTCCAGAAGTCAAGGACATGAAAAACTGCTAAAAATAGTAAATTATCAAAATTGTTAGAAAGTCGTTTTGAGCCAGCTAGAAAAGGTGGGTGGCCACCGATATTCACCTAGATCAATCCTCCATACCTAGGAATCAATGGTCTCCATTGCATTGAGTTCCCCCATCAGATGAGGAAATTTTTGTTGAATTTGGCCCCGGGTGAGCCACTTGCCTTGGTGTAGGAGATGCCCTTCTTTGACGACTCGATAAAGATGGATCCTTTATTGTCGAGTGCCCTTGATCTATGTGTCCAAAATCTGATCAATGGATGCCTATTGCATGCAGTCAGGGTTGAGCTTTGCTGGTGTTAGTTGTTCTGCTACGTCTGAGGTGTCCAATAATGGTGGGAAATAAGGTCGAAGGAGGTCAACGTTGAACAATGGGTGCAGACCAAGGAAAGGAGGAATGTTGAGCACAAAATAATTATCCCCCATAGCCTTAGTGATGGTGTAAAACCCATAATGGAGTTGGTGAAGCTTCTGATGGGGTCCTGTAAGGCGTTCTTTCTGTAAGTGCAACCAAACTTTGTCACCCACTTGAAACTTATGTGGAACCCGATGTTGATCATGGCGTTGATTGTACTTGAAATTGGACTTCTATAGGATATCCTGAACCTGTTGGAAGATGTGTTGGATCCTCTCAATGAACCGGGTGTCTTTGTCAGCCTCAGTTGGAGCAGTAAAGGAGTCGGTCGAGATGACCACAAGGGGAAGTGCAACATCTATGGGACCCAAAGGTTGGAATCCCAACCCCACCTGAAAGGGGTTGTGGCTGGTTGAACTATGCAAGGCTCGATTGTAGCTATGCTGGACATAGGGAAGACTCTCATCCCATGTGTGAGGGTGCTTGGAATTATACATGTGCAGGATATGCACGATCATTCAATTTACGACCTTGATTTGGCCATCTATCTCGGGGTGGAAGGCCGTGGATTTGGTGAGCTTGGTGTCCAGCAGTGACCAGAAGGTCGAGCAAAATGTGTTGAAAAATCGGTTGTCCCGATCTGAGACAATGGTTTGTGGGATTCCAAAATGTACCCAAAATCGTTCAAAGAAGATCTTGGTAGTGGATTCTGTCGTGATGCTCTTCTTACAAGAAACCAGAATTGCCATCTTAGAAAATAGATCGAAAACCACAAAAACACGGTCATTTTCCCGCTTGGTGGATGGGAGGCTTGACATGTAGTCCATTGAGATGGATTCCCATGGTTTTTTAGGAGTAGGAAGAGGGGTGTACATGCCCTATTTCTTAGTGGTTGGTTTGGAAATAGCGCAGGCAATGAAAGACTTGATATACTTGCTGACCTCCTGTCGAAGTTTCCACCAGTAGAAATGTTTTTGTAGCATCGCCAGTCTCTTTTCAATGCCGAAGTGTCTTGCCACTTGACTGTAGTGGGTTTCCTAGATTAGCTTCACTCACTCACTTTAGGGAACACATATATGGCCCAGATGACACAACAACCCATCCTGAAGATGGAAATTATCGACAATTGCCTTTGCACCCAACATTTGGTAGGTGGTGGCAAAGTTCGGGTTTGTCTCAAAGAGTTGGGGCCATATAGAAGTCTCATGGCCATAGGATTCTAGCACTGTGGTGAGTGCCGCGACTGGTGGTCTATTGAGGCAATTAGCAACGCGATTGGTGCTTCCTATTTTATACTTGATGTTGAGGTGGAATTACTGCAAGTATGTGGACCACTTTTGATGGTGATCATTCTACAATTTTCCTTGTGTCTGCATGAACTGCAATGTCTTATGATCAGTGTGGATGATTGTCTCCCTCCCAGGAATGTAATGCGTCCACTGGCGGCAGGCTTGCACAATAGAGTACATTTCTTTGTCGTAAGTAGGGTACTTACGGACAACATCTGATAGTGTCGCACTATGACAGGCCACAGGGTGGTCGTGCTATGTGAGAACGACATCCACAGCATAGTCTGGAGCATCGGCCTCAATCTCAAAGGGATACTACAGGTCTGGTAGTGAAAGTACTGGGGCTGAGAACAAACGTTGCTTCAAATCATCGAACGCTTGTTTTTGGGGCTAGCCCCACGCAAATTTATCCTTACCACCACCCCTGGTTATTTGGTTGAGGGCCCATGCAATATGGGAGAATCCCAACACAAACCTGCGGTAGAAATTGGCAAGGCCCAAGAAGCTTCAAATCTCAGTGAGTGTGTTTGGGGTTGGCCAGTCACGGATGACTTGGATCTTGGCTAGATCCACATGTACGCCATGTTGATCAATGATGTAGCCTAGCTAATGTACCCTGTCCATGCCAAAGGATAATTTTTCCAAGTTGGCATATAGCTTGTGCTGCCGCAGGGTGTGCAGAACCTGTTGAATATGCTGCAAGTGTTTGGCCCAAGTGTTGTTGTAAATGAGAATGTCATCAAGATACAAAAGTATTGGTGAATGGTCACAGGATATCCTCCATCATCCTCATTAAAGTGGCTGGAGAATTTTTCAAACCAAAGGGCATGACCAACCATTCAAAAAGTCCTTCCTTTGACTTGAAGGCGATCTTCCATACATCTGTCTGTTCTATTGGGACCTGCTGGTAGCCAGACTTGAGAACAATCTTACTAAAGTATTTCCCCCCCCTGAGTTGATCAAGGAGGTCGTTGGTTTGGGGAATCGGGTATTGGTTTCTGACTGTGATTTTATTCAGGTCTCGATAATCAATGCAAAGTTTCCAGGTTCCATCTTTCTTCTGTACTAGCACGATTGGGCTCCCGCAAGGCGATGAGCTAGGATGGATGTGCCCCTTGTGGATAAATTCTTGGATTTGTCACTTCATCTCCTCATTCTCTAACAGAGAGTAGCGATAGACTGGCCCATTGGGAAGCGATGTGTCGGGGATCATATTGATGGGGTGCTTGACCTGACAGTGCAGAGGTACCCCAGTAGGTGAGGAGAAGATATTTGAGTATTCTTCCATGACCTTATCTACTTGCTTCTGCTGTGTGGAGAGGTCGGTCATAGAGACCCTAGATGTGGCTATGATTTTTCTCTCATTCTAAGAGAGAATCACGAAGAAGACAAACTTCCCCATATGAGAGATGACCTTCCTGCATTGCTTAGCAGAGATCAAGGAAATAGCACTAGGTGGGATAGCCTCGGGTATCCTATACAATTTCCTATTCAAATTAATAATAACACTACGAGGCCTAGCATCACATATAGCATGACGTTTCTATAAATAAGGTTGTCCTAAAAGAACATCACAAACTTCGAGAGGGGTAACATCACACAATACCTCGTCTTTGAAGGGTGTGATGTCATATGACAGTCGACACTATTGGCTGACACGGAGATCGCTTCCTTGGTAGAGCCATCCAATGATGTAGGGTTGTTGGTGCATCGTTGTCGACAGGGCCAACTTCTTGATCACCTTTGTTGAGATGAGTTTCTTCTAGCTATCACTATCAATGATGAAGTGCAATGGGGTGCCTTTTACCCACATCTATGAATGGAAGAGGCGCTCTCCTTCTTCTGGATCATCTGGTTCACCCTGTTGGAGATTGGTGGTAGCAACAATGGCACTGGGTTACATGTCAATGATCCTTCTTCCCCTTTCTAGTTCTGACTTAGAGTCATAACCCACATCTGATTCAGAGGCTTTCACTTCATCCACTAGCGTCTGCTTTGAGCGACAGTCAACAGTATTATGCCAAGGGATCATATGGAAGTCGCACCACTTCTCAGTATCTTTATTTGTCTTTCTGTTGTCCTTCTTTGCTTGTGGATTGGAATGGTTGTCCTGATACTTTCCATCCTTGATCTGTCCTTTTTTTTTGGGTTGGGGCCGCCCTTTCCTAGCTTTTGTTGTGAGGGGTTCCCCAACCCAAATTTTCATGTCTATTGTTTGAGATTCTACTCAATTTTGATGGCATATCGGAAGGCCGCACCCAAGGATGAGATGTCCAAAAATTCCATTTTGGTATGGATGTATCTATGCAGATCACCGCGATACTTGAGCACCAGATGTCTCTCTGAATCTTTGATACCCAGCTTGGTGTGCAAGGTATGGAAGATATTTGTGAAATATGGCAGTATTGTGGTTCATTTGCTATACAATTAATCATAACTTCCGATAGGGTAGTATTGTTCTTTAATAACATCCATGAAGGATTCCTAAGTGGCCATGAATATAAATAATGAGAGTTCCTCTATTTCCTTTTTCTCATAGAAAGTTTCCCACCAATATTTGACATGGGGAATGGCTTTGAGGAGCGAAAAAGTAATCTTTTCTCTTTTCGAAAAGTTATGGACAAAGAAATACCCTTCTAGTAGATTCAACCACTTGTCTATAGCATCTACGTCTATCTAACCTTCAAATATAGGAATATCAAAGTTTATTTGTACCTTGAAGGGGGAGGTGCCTCCTCTCGAAGAAGATGTGTCACCTGTTGATAGTCGCTGAAGGATTTGCGTGAAATTATCCTTCATCTCATTCCTCTATTGTGTGAGGGCTTCCTCAATCAATAGTTTGAAAGGATCTCCTTTCCCACCATATTTCTTTTCTCCTTCCATGAGAGGTAGCTTACGTGTGCGAGAGATTTTGTCCTCAAGAGAAACAAGCTCGAGACCCAAATCTTTGTACTCCGACCTCGTTGGGGAAATACATTAAGACAAGAAGGAGAAAACCACTCTGATACCACTGATCTGAATTTTATGAGAAGAATGAAATGACTACAAATTTTTACTAGATGCTTAACACAAAATAACAGAGATACAGTAAAATTGGTTTTCTATTCAATAAGGAAATAAGTTGAAACTGTAAAATGCAGCGGAAAACAATCTTGTTGGAATGGTGGTGGCTTATCTCTTAGAAGAGATGTGACGACTGCGCTCATTCGCAAGAAGATGATTACAATGAGGCTCTCAAGGCCTTTTTACAATAAACAAGAGTTTCAAAAACCCTAAACATCCAAAAACCTAACCCTAGGAGATGAAGCGCCAAAAGTCATGTGGGCCCCATTTGGGTAAGTTAGTACATCAACTTCTCGGGGACGTAACTTTTGCATACGATCTTCGTTTTAGGTGTATGATAGCCCATTGGAAATATCTATCCCAGGAATACAAAAGTTGCACAAATTTTCATGATGAAATTTTGCAACCGCAACATACGCCAAAAAATGTCATTTAGGGCCTCAAAATGGCTCCGAAAGTTCAGGACCCGAAAAACTGCTAAAAATAGTAAATTATCAAAATTGCTAGAAAGTTGTTTTGAGCCAGCTAGAAAAGGTGGGTGGCCACCGATATCCACCTGGATCACTAGGACTAAACTCCACCCAGGTAAGGGGTTCCTAACTAGGACAATGGATCATGGACAACATGAAAGACTCTGTCACTGGTGCCAACTCAAAATCAGAGCCTAGAGTCCCTCATTCCCCACATGCATGTCCCACCCCAGGAAGTGTTACCCTTCTCTACTCAACAGTCCTTTGTCTTCCCCACCTCCTTTTCAAGCTTCAACAACAAGCCTAAAAGGAAGTCTCAGAGCCCTGTAGTTACATTTTAACACTTTCAGGAAATCAATTACCATAAATTCTCTCACCTAGAGAGATTTCTCACAGTCCTGACAACCTACCTCTTCAATATCCCACGGTCCCGACAACTCACTTCTTCGGTCTATCTTCCAAGTTAACCAACTACAAAAAACAAGTATGGCTACAGATACAAGTTCATATACAATGATATGAAAATATGGAGGATAGTTGATTGCGTGAGCGAAAAGTTCATGGTATGGCTGAGTGGATGACTAAATGATGGAAGGAAAATTTATGGAAAATGAGCTAACTCCAAACAATATGTATGCATGTCCCCAACTTGACACTTGTCATGTTGGGAGTTACTTTTCCCTACTTGTCCCCAACTTTGGAACTTAGGATAAAATAATTATCCATACTTTATACTTTAAGAAATATTAATATAATATTCCTTTTGGATTAAGCTCCCTAGATTATCCCTTTTTCTTAACTTTTAGCGCCCCCCCCCTTCCCTAACTAGTGTGGTTTATTCCCCCATACTCTTTTATCATGGTCAGTCTGCGCACAACATTGTATGTTATATTAATGTTGAGACATATACAAAAATAGGCTCACTGGCATTTAACATCTACTCTCTCCAGCCTAATCATCACAAAACTGGCTCACCATCCTATCAAACACAACATACACACAAAGGCACCCTAGCCTCAAAATCTTATGCATTTAAGTTCTTGCACGCGATATCCTGGAATGTGCACACTTCATCATTTTATTGTGGAGTACATGCACACACTATACCATGGAAGGTGCATACAAAAATGATGTCAATATCTCACCAGCTTAAGTACATTTTCATTTTACATTTACAATTGGGTTCGGCCTAAGGATATTACAATCCCCTCCCCTTATTTATGCACTGTCCTCAGTGCATCATGTACACATATACAACAAAATTTCAAAAATCCTCAAAACAATGCAAGCATTCTATCTGTATTGCATCCTCATTCTCCCAAGTAGTGTCCTCAGGACTGTACCAAATACATTGGACCTTTACAATCCCTATGGATTGATTCAGAGTTGTTTTATTTTTCAGTCCATAATGCCTATCAGATGCACTTAGAAAGCGCCTTCTTGCTCCACTTGAATCACATTCTAAGCAATAACAAGATTAACATCAGGTATATATTTCTTGAGCAATGATACATGAAATACATTATGAATATACATAGATTCAGGCAATGAAATCATATAATCCACTGGACCAATCCTCTCTAGTATTTCAAATGGTCCACAATAACGAGCTGCCAACTTTGAAAATTTTCCCAACTTCAGGGAACTTCTGTTGGCTTTCACTTTCAATAATACATGGTCCCCAACTTTAAATTCTCTCTAAGTTCTGCCTTTATCATCATATCTTTTCTTCCTGTCTTGGGCATCCTTTAATTTTTGTTTTATTTTTAAGATTTTCTCCTCCATTTCCATGAGAAAATATGGCTCAACTACTGCTATATCTATTGGGTTGTCCCTTCTTACTGGTGTGTTGCACTTTCTTCTATAAAGTACCTCAAATGGGCTCATCTTTAGAGATGTTTGGTACCCATTGTTATAACAAAACTCTAGTAAGTGTAGGTATTCTTCCCATTTTGATGGTTTATCCATCAAATACATCCTCAACATATCCCCAATCACTTGATTCACCCTCTTTGTTTGTCCATCGGATTCTGGATGATAAGTTATACTAAAATTCAAATTTGTTCCAAATCCATTAAATAATCCTTTCCAAAAATTTGAAATAAATTTTGGATCTCTATCAAAAAAAATTGTCTTGGGTATTCCATGTAATCAAGCAATTTATCTCATATAAATATCAACAATGTTGGTTTCCTTATGAGTGTGCTTAACTGGAATAAAATGGGTAGATTTAGTAAGTTTATCCACCACTACCATGATAGAATCATGTTGTTTGTTTGTTCTAGGTAGTTTGGTGATGAAATCCATTTTTACAACTTCCCATTTCGACTCAATAATGGGTAATGAATGTAGAAAACCAGCTAAGTGTCTATGCTCAGCCTTTACCTTTTGAAATTTCAAACATTTGGCAATAAAATTAGCAACTTCTTTCTTCATGCCTGACCAATAATATTGGCTCTTGACAACTGCAGTAATTTCCTTATAACCTGGGTGCCCAGCATAAGATACATTATGCATTTCTCTCAATATCAGATTTTTCAATTCCTGGGAATTTGGTACAAAAATTATGCCCTTGTACATGATAATTTCATCATTATCTAGCTTGTATTCTTCAATTTTCTGCTGCAAATTACCTTGTTGTAATTTTGCCACTAAATCCTTGTATTGCAAATCTAATTTTACAACCTCTAAAATTATGTCCTTCAAGTATGATTGATACATGATAATGGTTGTAGCATGCAATTCATTCACTCTTCTGTTGATTTCATCATCTACTTTGTTCTCTTTCCCCTTGATATGATTTATATCATAGTCATATTCACTTAGAAATTCTAACCATCTGCTTTGCCTAGCATTTAGAGTTGGTTGATAAAATAAATATTTCAGACCATTATGGTCTATCCTCAGCTCAAAACTTTTCCCCATAAGGCAATATCTCCATTTCCTCAAGGAATTCACTATGGTTGCCAACTCCAAATCATGCGTGGCATAGTGTCTTTCATGCTCCTTCAACTTCCTTGATTCATAACATATAACAAACCCATTTTTACTGAGGACTCCACCAAGTCTTTCTTTGCATGCATCTATGCACACAATGAAGTCTTCATTTCGGTCTGCAATCCTTAGTATTGGAGCACTTGTTAATAATGGTTTCAAGTGTTGGAAACTCTTTTCACAATCCAATGTCCATTGAAACTCCACATCCTTCTTTTGTAAGGAAGTGATTGGGTGTGCAACTTTGAGAAGACTTCAACAAATCTTCTATAGAATCCTGTAAGACCCATAAATGATCTGACCTATGTCACATTCCTTGGCACTGAACATTCTCTAATGGCTTCTATATTCTCAGGATCCACTGCTATCCCAGCCTCTGAAATGATATGTCCCAAATAATGAATTTGCTTCTGATAAAATGAGCACTTGCTCAATTTGGCATACAATTGATACTCCCTTAATACTTGCAACACCATTCTCAAATTATTCTCACTCTCTTCTTCTGACTTGGAATATACAACAATGTCATCCAAAAAGACAATGACAAACTTGTCTAAATATTCTCCGAAAACACCATTCATTAAGCACATGAAAACAATTGGTGCATTTGACAACTTAAATGGCACCATTGTGAACTGATAATGACCATACCTTGTCCTGAAGGTTGTGTTGATGATATCTTCCTATTTAATCCTTACCTAATGGTATTTTGACCTGAGATCTATCTTTGAAAATATCTTTGCATCCTTAAATTGATCAAAGAGATCATCAATCCTTGGAAGAGGATACTTGTTCTTTACAGTGACTTTATTCAACTGTCTGAAATCAATGAAAAATATTAATGTCCAATATTTATTCTTCATGAACAAGACTGAGGAACCCCAAGGTGACACACATGGGCATATATACCCCTTCTTCATAAGTTCTTCAATCTGCATTTGCAACTCCTTCATCTCTAGTGTACTCATTCTGTAAGGAGTCTTTGACACTGGAGCTTCAATATCTCTCTTTGGGGGTAGTCTTGGTACCTCGTTGAACACATATTCAAATTCTTCCAGGACTGCATGAGCTTCCAAATTTGGCACCTTATCTTTAGGTGTCTCTTCGAGATGAGCTGCAAATATTTGGCACCCTTTTCTGTAACATTTCTTCAGCTGCAATGATGAAATTTCTCTGATGGTTACTCCCTAGGAATTCCATGCACTTTCGTTAGGCTCCCTTCCTCATCCAAGCAAGTAAATTCCTTGTTATGATAGTCTAGGATAGCATGATGTTGGTCCAACCAATCCATCCCAATTAGATAGTCATAGGAACCTAAAGGAAAGATGTTCAAATATGCCCCAGTGTTGTGTCCATTCATGTCCATAAGACATGACTTAACCATATCATTAACGTTTCTTTTGGCTCCAGTAGCCAGCTACACCAACCAAGATTTTCCATGCTTTCTTCTTGGCAATTGCAAAGTTTCCACCATCTTAGGATCTATATAACTATGACTAGCTCCTAAATCAATTAAAATAGCAATGGTTTGGTTGTTGATCATACCTTCCACTTCAATCATATGTGAATGATAATCTACTTTCTTGTTGTCCAGGGTTGCATAGATCCTTGGTACATTTATGCCCATGTCCTCAACTGTTTCATCTTACTGTACATTGTGAACATTCCTCACTTTTTCACCTCTTTGAGGAAAATATTTGAACATATGATCTCCTTTACAACTCCAGCATTGAATAGGTTATTTCCTTGGCCTTTGACCCCCTGTCTCAATCGTTCTAGTTTCTCTAGAAGTTGGTTTTCCCTGACTATTATTTATGAAGAATGGTGGCTTAGCCCCCTTCTTCCTCTGATCCATATTGAATTTCTTTATGTCTTCCCAAGCCTTTTGGAAAGTTTGCCTTTCTTTTTGCTGATCATATAGTCATTTAGCTCACCTTATGGTTGTTGGAAAATATTGCACAGACAACAAATGTATGTGGGCAATAGACAACGAATGCGTGTTGGCAACAGACAACGAATCAACGAATGGTTGTCATTGATGGCAAGTACAGTTGTGGTTGTAGTGATGGCTTGAGTACAACAACAATGAACAACAGAGCAGTAATAATCGAGAGGAGAAGAGTCAGTGACTATTGGATACCTTTCAAATTTCCCGAAAGAACGAGAGCCATTAGATTTGGTGCAGGGTCATCGACAGCCATCAGATCTGCAGAAGTTGCGAGGGAGATAAGCCTTGGGAGCAAGAAGAGAAGTCCTAACACGAGGAGTTGTCATCGGGATATCAGCCATTGGGAGATTGGAGTTCTCAAGGTCATGAGAACCGGGACATTGAAAGTCTTGAAATCCTGACATAATCAGGACCGTCCATTTGGAAGGACACGTGGCAGCGATTGGGTGCCACCGAGAGAAGCTCAACAGGATCCTTCATCAGAGAATCGGGGATCGAGACTTTGAAATGTCCAATTCACTTGACAACAAGAACCCTGAAATCGCGATATGCAATTTCATGATTTAATCATAGCCGTTAAAGAAAGAATGAGATCTGGACCGTTGATTTTCTTCATCGGAGAATCGGGGATCGGGACTTTGAAATGTCCAATTCACTTGACAACAAGAACCCTGAAATTGCAATATGCAATTTCGCGATTTAATCGCAGCCATTAAAGCAAGAATGAGATCTAGACCGTTGATTTTCTTCATCGGAGAATTGGGAATCGGAGTTTCACGAGTCCCGTGAACAATTGCATCAGATATGTGAAATCGGGTGTGAATCTGGACCGTCAGATCTAGAAATGATCAGGATCGTTGATCACAGCCCATATCGGAGTTTCGGGGATCGCGAATTCAAAAGGGCAAGAACACAATGCAACAAGAATCTCGATTTCACGATATGTGAAATCGCAAAAGCGCCTTCCACATAAAGCCTTGGTCACAACCCTTGGTCATGGGAAGAGAAGGAGTCAGTCTAGATAAGCTCCATTTCGGAGTTTCGGAGATCGCGATGTGAAAGTGTCGAGACACTTGGGCAAAGAAATGTTGAAATGATGAAACCCTACTTAAAAGG
>ML827433.1:45413-81023 GCA_009831015.1 Picea engelmannii | reverse complement strand
AATACATATAGAATATTATTACCTGAAAATATATCAAAACACATACCATTATCCATCAAACAAACTTGGGTCCATTACCCAAAACTGGGTTCTCCAACTTCTCATGGCCATAACTCTCTAACCGTGAGGAGTTATGTGACGTTCCACATACCATCGGAAATGGAATGAAAAGAACTATCCATCTAGTATAGTTTCACTTACAAATTCAATAACCTTCATCTCATTATTCCACAAATAAGCATGTGTTCTCTAACCATACTTCTAGGATTACTCAATCAGAAAAGCGTCTTCCCGTGAGGGCTTTCACCATAAGGGGACCAATTTGGAGTTAATCCATTTCTACTTATTATCAAACATGAAAAGACAATAACGAGTCATATTTACATCAAACAATATTAGGTCCATTACCCAACTTTTGTGCTACAGGGATTTCTTCAAGGGTTGACATCAATGACAACCAACCTTAATCAACATATATAGTGGGGAGAAATATATAAAGTGTGAAGACTTAACAAACCAACATGCACACAAAACTCTATATTTTATTCATTAAATAAACACATATTTATATAAGAAGTTTTCATCAACAACATAACAAACTCATGAGGAAATCACTCAACCACACACACATAAATAGGATCTGATAGTTGGAAAATATCTCTCACAACTAACTAGATCTAACAAATCCAAACCAATATCTAATGTAAGAATTAATTCTAACACCCTCCCTTAATGCTTACATCAGAAATAACAATACCTAAATCACATAAAAAAAATTACAAAAAATATTTTTGTCTGATCTGGTCTTCATTAGCGCCTCTATTCACTTCTAAACTCTCGTAGACTACACTCTTTCTCTCTCATTCATTCTAGCTACCACTTAATTCATTGAAGATACAATTGCTTCTGGCCATCGATGGTGTATCTGTAATGATTGGAATACTAGCCATTCTATTGACATAATTCCATCTATTGAAATACATGGTCTGTTGTTGTATTCACCAGTTATATAGGAAAGAAGCCTATTCTATATTACTTCCATTTTTCGAAGTACATGGTCTATCATTGTATTCACCAGTTTTCTAGGAAAGTAGTATAGATATAGAATGTACCCAGAACTCAATATTACAAAATGACTTGTTTTACAAACACACAATGATCACAAATTATAACCAATATTCGTTGTTCTTGGGTCACCACATCCTCCAAGAACCACAAGCCATAACAAACTCTAGACATAACCAAACTAGCAATTTGTTCTTGTGGTGCCGCATACATCAAAAACCACCAATTTAAGTTATGTTACTTTATTTTATGAGTGGTTCTCATAATATAATTTAAAAAGAATAATAATAATACATTATTTCACCAATTCAAAAAAAATATACTATTAATTACTTGTTGCCTCCTCATACTTTCACATAATACAACCAACAAATTTTCGAGCATTATATGAAGAAAAAATCAACACTAAATTCCCATTGTCTGCTATAGCCATTTCGAGCCAGCAACACGCTATATGAATATCATGATTTCCATTCCTTCATTTCCTTTGGATTGAATGGACCAAATCAACAACTGGAAACAATGTTTCAAGAGCTATATACTCTCCAATGTTGGCATTGTTACAGATGATCTATGTGTAGTTGAATTTGATAATTTCACAACACTAATTGGGAACATTCAATCTGGTTGCACTTATGCACATAGGTAAGGACATGACTTATGTTAGCACTGAGAGTCACCCTTAGACTGTTGTAAGTGCAATCCTATTACCCATCAGAATATAAATTAATTAAATGGTTTGAGTTGGTGGATCATCAAGACTAGGAAAGAAAGGGAGATAGAAACAAAATGTCTGCAGAGACATTTCATTGGGCATGGAGTCATAACATCCTACATATCAAAGGAAATCAAACTATATATCATACAAAGAAATATATAATTATGAGTAGAAGCATGGTGAATATGACAAAAGGAAGAACATCCATTATACAGAGATCCTTTCTGCAGTAGATAAAGATTTGCTTAAACAATGAACAATGATTTAATGGGAAAGATATAACAGATCCTCTGTTGTTCATGAATCCATCAATCAATGGAAACTATGATCCTCAAAAACTGCAATATGCAAGAAGATAAAAAATAAGTGGGAAAACAAAGAAGAAAATTTGATAACAACTCTCATGAATCTTTAATGGCAGAAAATGTCATTACAAACAGGCCCTCAGGCTTACAAATGAGCAACTAAAACTGCTCCTCCATCTCTCTCCTCTCTTGGCTCATGAATCTAACCTCACTCTACTCTTGTACCATGAAATATATATCAATATAGGTCCTTTCTAGATCACCAATTCGAACTCCAACCCCTTTCCCAAAATAGAAATAGTTACAAACAGAGAATGACATGTTTTAACTGATTTCCTACTTTTCAGGAGGCAAAATTATGAAAAATAGGATTCAAAATTCCACTTGTAATTCTCAAACTATAACAATTGTGTAAAATGTGAGAATGTTTTTTGTATATAATATCATTATAAAGAAAATCCTCTCTCGATTTCTTGAAATTCATCTCCAGTTGGCCGGAATATGTGTCGCAAAAACATGTCTCAAACAAGAAATCATGAAAAATGAAAAAATAGGGCTCAAAGATTCTTTCGAATCTCCCAATCCGTGACACTTTTGTGAAAAATGAAAGAGGTTAATTTTCATGGTTCTGTGCTTGACAATAAACTCCTTTGGATTTTGAAAATTCATCCTAGTTCACCCAAAAATCCTCCTGGAAGTATGCTGGTCAAAAATACCAATTCAACAGTCTTAGAATAAAGTTTCCACAACACATTACATATTGCATTTTGTAGCACATTTCATAGTGCATTTCTAAATTTGCAATGCCTGAGACAGTTTGTAGCACCAAAGGAAAATCAAGTAGACAAACCCTTCCTGACCTCCAAACAAGAAAAAAAATCTCATGGATTACCTGATGGCTTTGAGGTTAATGCTGGTAATTTTAGATTTGCACTCAGATGCCTGCAATTTGCCTAACCTCCAACCCTCTTCCTTAACTAGTTCACAGGGCCAGTTCACAACGCCAACTCAAATATAGCTTGCATGCTTCAAGGAGGCTGTTAGTTGATGGTATGACACAATCCCTGAGAATTTGTTTAAAATACAATCTCTGAAAACAATAAGATCTTATGTGTCATGATTCTTTAACCCTACAATTCTATGTGATAACAACTTCAACTCCCAATTAACTCAACCATACGCACAGGCACAAGTCTACACTTGGGATATGGATGCAAGTCGCTCCACTACACTTGTCTCTAAAATGAATTTAATACCATCCAAATAGTAAAACACTCCCAATCCAACCCAATGAAGAAAAAATGTGTACACTGGTATGCCAATACTGTGTTGGCCGCTAATGCAACTGTAGCCACACTAGTAAACAAGGAAAAAACATAAAGTAGAAAGAAATCCACTCTCAAACCAAAAAAAATGAAAATAATATACTCTCCTGTGGCACAACAGATTACATCTTTGTCATTGTCTTGGACCCTCTCGTGAGGGAGTTAAGCCCAGAGAAACCAACTCTAATACCAACTTAACAAACTAGCATGCACACAAAACTATATATTTTATTCATTAATCAAGCACATATTTATACAAGTTTTCCTCAACAACATAACACACTCATGAGGAAATCACTCAACCACACACACATAAATAGAATCTGATAGTTGGAGAAGATCTCTCACAATTAACTAGATCTAACAAATCCAAACCAATCTCTAATGTAAGCATTAATTCTAACACAGAGGCCAAGAAAGACAATTAAATAAAATAAGTGTATTAATTTTATAATAATAATAATAATCTAATTTTAAGGTTAAGGTCAAGGTAGAGACCAAATTGGTGTGTGACACCCCTTTGTTTGTGGGACAAGGGCTCCCCTTTGGAAAATGTTTTGATACAACTATTTGACATCACAGACAACTATTTGACAAAGGTATACATAGATATTGTAAAAGAATAACAAAATTCCTTTTTTTTTTAAATATTATGTTTCTCAAGATATTTTAAATTTAATATTTCTTACTTACCCTTTGTATGACATTAGGTCAGGTCAATGCAACATCAAATCCATTTTGTGTAATCCACCCAAGACAACATGGTGCATCCAAGCAGATGCTCACAAAAGAAGTAGGTACTCGGTATCAATAAAATGTCTGGAAAGAAAGGTCATCACCATGGGAAGGCCATGGTACACCACCATGCAATAGATAAAAAACAACAATCAATTCCCCTCCATCATATAATATATTGGCACTGTCTATTTTTTCTACGCTTTGTCCCTTTTCACCAAAATTTGATGACAAAAAATTGCACGAAATCACAATTTTATGTTGTTTAAACAATTTTATGAAATTTTCCAGGGGGATTGAAACCCCTAGAAACGAGGTGAGGTGCGAAATTGGTTTTCTTGTACCATCATAGTCTTTCCTTGCCAATACAACCTCATATGGCTTGGTGCTAGAAAGGGTGGGGAGGTAGACAAAACAATGTAGGATTGAGCGTTAGTCTTTTAACGGTACCACCCAACACAAAACAATGCACACGCTCAGGTTTATCACATTTGGTTGGCCCTCGACCAAGTTTTGGAGAACCTTGGTTGTGTTTGACCATTTTTGGGACTTCGATATGTTGTTTGAAGACGAAGCGCTAGGAGAAGCATAGATCGCAGGATCTCGCCCCCTTTTATGGGATTTTTGGGTTTAGGGTTTATGTAACGGGTATGGGATGTCGGCCCATGGGTTTACCCATGTTTAGGCCCCATTTGTAATGTATAAATATATATCTAGGCGATGTAAGAAATTAGCAGGGAAACCTAGTAGAACCTGCTTAGTGAGGAGCTAGAGGCTTTGTGTATACTATGTGTTAAGACTTGCAAAGCTAAGTGCAAGTGATTGTAGGAAGCTTGTGTGTAGACTGTGTAAGAAGGATTTGTGTTGTGACCTAACTCAGGGAAGGAGGATCTAGTGAGGTGCGTGCAGATCTCCTATCCTATGCAGAGTTGGTTTTGTGGCTCTATGCATGTAAGAGGATTGAACGAATATAACAAAGAGAAGAAGAGTTGGTGGACGTAGCCCCACGCTGGGGGTGAACCACATATATCCAGTGTTGTGATTTCTTTGTGTCATTGATGTGATTTATGATTAGTGATGAATCTTTATGTATGTTAGATGCATCTGATATAGTAGCTTAGTGCTTGATAATTTTGATGAATGCTAGATMTTTTGATGCTATGTGCTAAATGGTTAGATATGCTTAGATCTTGTTGAATACTGCACTATTCTGTAATCAGGGTTTTACCTGCGATGTGAGTAAGGTTTTGTTGACGGGCRAAAATGATCGCTCGTCAAATGGACRAGCGAGTCCGGTCCGGGGTTGTCTAATTAACCCAAGTCGTTTGGATTGACTCACTCTGACAGGTTTAGTGGCTCCGTTGGCCAATGTAAAGTACTAAAAGAAAAAAATAGATAAAATAAAAGAAATGAAATAACTAACTAATAACTAATCACTGATATATATGTGTGTGTGTGTGTGTGTGTGTATGTACAGATATATATACAACTTATCTTTAATAATATTCACACACAAAACTGTTTATCTAATTTATATACAAGATGTACGATTTATAAGTTTTAATCTAAACTTATGAAAATCAAATGAAGATATGTTTCTTTAGATGACAGTAGATAAAGAAAGCGAAAAGTACTATTTCTTTTTGTTTGTTTTTAGTCTATATGCATCTATAAGATCAAATATCAAACTACTAATTAAACAGAAAAATGTAGACAGTGAAAATTATACTACATATAAGGATTTCTATAATAAATAAGCAAATAAAAAAAAAATAGACTAACCTATTAATCACTTGAAGAGTATGCATCCAACTGTTCGTATTAATCGTACATCAGTCCATCCACGAGATAAATTTGTTGTGCATCTTCACACTGTTTGGGATAAACGCCAAACTGTACATTGACTGGTGTATTTAATTGATAAAATGATAGGGTGCAGAATAATAACTGTGATATAATAGACTGCAAGTAATAACGCATAAGATAAATCCGATAGTTATAGCTTGCATTTAATCAATCAACATGTTTAAGGTAAACCTTAAAATACAAATTGAATGATCATTCACTATTTTCATAAAACTGAAGCATACAATTGTGAACTGTATGAAAGAAATTATCTTGACAACCTAATAATCAATGTAGGCGAAATCTAACAACAATCATCAAATTATCAAGACAAACAAATCGTAGACAACAACAATATTTACAAATAGCTAAAGCAGATATGTAACATATGTTATGTCTAAATTTGAGTATAAGCTTGCTCACAATTAACCCCAGGCCAAGATGCCCCCAGTTACAAAAATAATGGGTTTATAAAACCTTCAGAAAGGTAACTATTTCTATCTCTGAGATCAGATATTAATTACAAAAATAAATGGGGGATCTAAACACCCAAATCATACTAAATCCTTTAAAGCTAACAAAAATCTATTTATGTTCATACAAAATACATAGAAGATATGACTAGCAAGTCTCAAAGATGCCTCAGGTCCATTAGTAACCATGAACTCCAGAATATCCTTAAAAGGAAAAATAAAAATAGAATGATTTAGATATATATCCAACCACTAATTTGCAAATTTCGAATTAACATAACTGACTACAAAATCTGCTGATTTTGTAGCTACTTATTTTAGTAAATGAAATCCCATTTATTGCAAGAATAAAGAAATCTAGTTTTAACAAATAATCCTATTTTAAGATAAAAGGATCATACCTTCAACTGTAAGATCAAATCGCATCAGACAATCTTGGAATTTACTATAGTTGTGGCAGCTTCAACATTTTTAAAAATTACAATGCCTGTAGTCTTTATACGTTTCTCTCTTCCTTGAATGATCGACTCGAGCTTAAGGTTTTTATTAGTTAAGGCATCAATCTGATCAGTGAGATCCTTAACCTGTGACTGTAGGATGGATACATCATTGTAGCATTTATCAATCTAGAAATGACAAACTTCACATTTCAACTGAGCAACGGTCTCTTGGGAACGAACATGATTGTGAACCGGAGAACCTTCCATACGGACTGTAGATTCATTCCCCAATTTAATACCAGGAAAATATGCATTATGTTTCAGATAGGGAGGTAAATTGTCCACAAAATTATAGGGTCAATCGAGGTGTGGCTCAAATGAAAAAGGGTCTTCCTCAGTGAGAAACTTCTCAATTTTAGAGTCATAACTCTCATGGACCTCGATCATGTTGATCGAGCTCGCATGAGATTTCGACTTGTTACGAAGCCCCCTTGAAATTAGCCTCCCTGCTCTTTTGTTATTAAAATTTAAATCAACATGGCCTTTAGATATCTTGTTTGTAGGTTTCTTTAAATTTTTGATAGAGTCATTAGGGTGTATAGCTTACTCACGGGCCTGATCAATGATCTTTGGATTGAGTAAGGGTTCGTTGTAGGAGGCCGAGACACAAGCCTGAGTAAGAGAGATGGGCATTGTAGGGTAAACAAGGGTTTCTTCAACCACGATTTTATCGACCTACTCCATAGCAGGGTTACCATAACCGTTTCTAGTTATGAATGAATCCCAATTGTCATTCTGTAATTCTAATTGATGCATAAGTAAGATTTTAATTAAGCCATGATGGAAGAGGCTCGAGTCTGATCGTTGTTTCCTATACCTTTTTCCCATTTTATAAAGGCTCCTCAATAAATAATACGGCATGTTCAAGGGAAAGCCCATAAAAATCATGAGCAGACGCAAATGGTATAAAAACACAAGACCAAAACGTCCCTCACAGGTGATAAACTGTTTTAACATAGCAAGCAGACCGTGCCAGCAAACTTTGAGTAAAGAGATGGGCATACCTTTTTCACATCCTTTTACCTTCCGAGACGTAAAGAGAAGAGTCCAAGGAAATTCTTCAACCTTTTCATTTTTGAACCATCTTTGACCACTTTCAGGTAGTCTTGTAGCTTGACTCAAGAAATCCTCTGTAACCTCAAGCTGGAAATCACCCACTTTAGCTCTACACCCATCGAAGGATAAAGTGAACTCTTGAGCAGTTTGTAAATTGAAACCCTGAAATTTACTAAGGAAAACGAGCCAACCAATACTCTCCAGATCCTCTCTGGCATCGTCATATAAGAGCAGAGTTTGAATGCCATTAGGCTCGACTCTAGCAACAAGCGCCATTGTGAGTCAATGGGTCATCAACCAAACACAACGCGTAGGTAGGGTTTGATAGAACAGAACAGAGCCATAACCCGAGCCCGAGGAATACCAACAGTGAACGACATATGAGAAGAAAACTCATAACGATAAGATGGGTGTTAATTGAAATGCATGCGAAGGGGTTTGTGAAGCCCAAGACCAGTCTTAGAAATTATGGCTGACTGCAAATCGTATTGTTAACTTTCAGAATGTACAAACCAGGACCAAAGCATTAAAAGGAAATAAGTGTGAAACATAGTGGGTTCGATTATATGGTTTAGGAGGTTGAAAATCAGAAGTCATAAACCTAGTAATGAGGAAACATATAACCAAGGATCAAACAAAAACCATACCAATGCTCAAATCAATCAAAAAAATCTTTTGTTGATATAACTTGCAATCCCCAAGCATGTTTGATATTCAAAGAATTGAAACAAGGAAAATAGTCTTCAAAGCAAGGATCCATTAATAAACTATAGATACATTGTGCCTTTCATAAATTTCTGAATAAAATGGTAACACAGTCGTAAGCTTCGTTTTCATGCTTGCAGTCATGAAAAATGACAAAAGGGGGAAAACTTGAAAACTTTCCATTGTCATGGAGAAAAATGCCTATGAAGGACAAAACAATGTATGACCCCTAGTTAGGCAGCTACATAGATCATTTAATTGATATACAAAGTTAAGAATATTATTGAGCTGCCAACAATGGCGACATGCTGGGAGAAGCAGTTATATCTATAATACAAACGAGTTCAGGTTCGAGAAATCTGAAAGACTTCAAATCGAAAAGTAACTGAAAGGTTATTTGAACATCTTTAATAATCATAATGCAGTCCAGTTTCAGATATATTTTTTTTAGAAAGAACGAAATCTGGGGACACACTTCTCAAAAGAAAGCCACGACGTTTAAGTTAATGTCTCCAATACTGTTGACAGGGCCACTACTTCCAGCAGACATTCATAGCCTCGACAGGGATGTCAATTAACCCACTCTGATGTCAGTATCATGTCCAAGAAATTTCAAATCATAACAAAGGATGCTTATGGCCAAAGCAAGGTTTATATCTGAAAATTTTCTTTTACTTGACATCGCTTCGTTGCCAGCGGGCCTGTTCAGTACCCCGACGAAGTTGTCTTGGTGTCATGCATGCATTTACCTGCTGCCAGCAAACCTGTTCAGTGTCCTGGCAGGTTTACAAACACTTCCCACATCTCTTTGAGAAATTATTCACATTATGATATATTTTTAAGATATTCAACAGAGCGGGGTGACGCTGAAAATTCCAGTTTTCAACACAACTTAATATTTCACAGGCTTTTTAAACTTTTCTTGCTAACCTTCGTCAAGATCTGAAAAATAGTTCATTAATAAAACTAATTTTCGAAGACAGGGAGACATCGTTGAGTTGTTTTCTTAAAGAGCAGGAACAACGTCAAGAGTTTTAAATATAATCATGAATTCTTTCAAGTGCAAGTTGAAACCGAGGAATCGACTTTCAAACAAAATATCATTTTTAACTAGCCTACAATTTCAGAAAAAGACAACAATTGATGCTCTAACAACCTTTAACATTTGTTACGAAATGAAGCATTATGTTCATTTTGTCTGAGATAAACTGTAATACAGGCATGTTTGGTTCAAAGGGACCGATAAAAAAAAAATGAAAGCAAAACAAACCAGCAAAGAAAAAAAGACATCAAAGAAATCAAAGCAGAAAACATATATACAAAAGGTGTATCGGAGAGTTGTCAAGTGAAATACCTTTTGAGAGCTTGACCATTCACCGGGAAGGTGTCTGGTTGCCCCTCTAAATTTTGCAGGTGGAAGGAACTAGGACCTAGTTTTTCAGCAATTAAAAATGGTCCCAACCACAGGTTTTGGAACTTAGTATGTTCACCTTTCCCCTCATGAGGTTTGTCCCACTTAAGGATGAGATCTCCTACCTCAAAATTTCTATCTGAGGCAGAATTGGAATCGAACTAGTTTTTTACAATAAGTTGATGTTGATCCAATTTTTGTTTTGCTTCAGCCCTTACTTCCTCTAACTTTAGCAAGGCATTAATCCGACTTTCCAAAGGAGGACAATCTTCTTCTTGAACCTTCTGTGATAACTGCAGAGATGGAAGAAGAACATGTGGTGGAAGAATCACTTCCCTACCGTAAACGAGGAAAAAGGGGGAATTACCAACAACAATTTTAGGAGTTACCCTATCAGCCCAGATTGCGTTAAATAGTGCATTATGTCAGTTTTTGTGTTTTTCAGAGACAGTTCTCTTGATGATCTTGATTAGGTTTTCATTAGTTGATTCCGCCATACCATTGCCTTGGGGGTAATAGCTGGCATAATACTTTAATTTTATTCCTTTTTCTAAAGGAAATCATTCATTTCGAAAGACAAAAAATAGGAAGCATTATCGAACACCAGGCATTCAGGAATACCGAAATGAGTGATAATATTTGAATTCAGAAAAGATATTACCTAGCTGGTGTTTACCGCTTTTAATGGTGCGGCCTCGGACCATCTGGTGAAATAATTTTTCGTTGTTATGATTTATTTATGTTTTTGCATGGAGGTGGGGTTGATTGGACCTATAATGTCAAGGCCCCATTGCTGAAAAGGGGAGTCTACCGAGACATATTGCAGCGGGAATGCTGACTTTTGTACTTGTCTAACAGCTTTTTGACAGATTACACACTTGTGTCATAACGCATGGGCATCTTTGAAAAGAGTAGGCTAATAATATATTTCCCTTAATACTTTGTGGGCAGTGGTATCTCCACTGAAATTCCCACCAGCTTCCCCTGCATGTAATTCTAATAAGACTTTATCCGCTTCATCTTTTTCTAGACAACGCATAAGTATTCCATCGAAATTTTGGTGGAACAATATGCCATTTACCAGCTGAAAAGAAGCAGATTTTAATCTTAATGATCTCCTCTTTTTTGGATCAAGGTGATGGGGAGTTGATCAGTGAATTAGATAAAATTTGATGTCATCATACCAAGGACTTGTCAGATTTTGTGCACAACAGACTTGATTTTGATTGGGCTGATCTTGAATTAACATATCAATTTTGTTCTGTTGTTCTACAGCTGAATCAACGACCAATTTACATAAACCTTGGCCTCTAATGATTTGTGCTGGAGTGATTTCAAGGTCGTACTCTTGTAAGGACGTGACCCAATTTTCCCCTTTTTCACCCAGTTATTTCTGCACTAACAAATTTCTGACAGCAGGGTAAGGGACAATTATTTTCGTCCTAGATTTCAGTAGATAATATCAAAAGTGTTTTACTGCTTTAAAAACAGCATAAGCCTGTTGATCTATTACCGGGTAGTTAAGTTCTTCTCCCTTAAAAGTTGATCTCATAAAGGCAATAGGAACTTCGTTGTTTTTAGCATTCTTTTGGGTTAGCACAGCGGAATAGGACCGATCAAAGGCAAACGTGTAGAGAGTGAAATCTCATGAAAAGTCAGGGCTCATTAGGGATGGAGCCTCTACTATGGCCTTTTTTATTGAATCAAAAGATTGACTTTCTAGAGGTCCCCAATGGTACTATACATCCTTTTTTATTAATTTATGTAATGGCCTGACCATCTCTGAAAAGCTGGGGACAAACCTTCTAACAAAATTTATCTGACCTAGGAAAGATTGCATGGACTTTTTGGAAGAGGGAGGGGGGAGTTTTGAAATGACTTGGGTTCTTTCATGGTCAATAATCATCCCTTCATTAGATACAATGAAACCGAGGAGCTTACCTTGTTCCACTGCAAAGACAGATTTTTTAGGATTTAAAGAGATGTCGTACTTATGACATCGTTGTAGAACAGATCTTAGATGAGCTAAATGATCTTCTTTATTTTTGGAGAAGACAGTCACATCATCTAGGTAGACTAATACAGATTGATTGATAAGACCACGGAAAGCGATATCCATCGCTCTCTGAAAAGTAGCACCAAAATTTATAAGACCGAAGGGCATCTTTCTATAAGCATAGGTACCCCATGGAGTATGGAAAGTTGTTTTCAGCTGGTCTGGGGGGGACACGAGGACTTGGTTATACCCTGAAAAACCATCTAGTAGCGATAATCTTTTAGAACTGGATACTTGTTGGAGGATTTGTTCCATGGGAGGAACATGGTAGTTGTCTTTATCAGAAGCTCAGTTTAAATTTCGAAAATCGACACATGGTCAGATTTCACCACTCTTCTTCCTTACAGGGACAAGATTAGAGACCCACTGTGTGTGTCTTACCAGGAAGATTATTTTAGCATTCAAGAGTTTTTTTAGTTCTTTCTTGACTGTTGGTTCAAATTTTGGGTGCATCTTTCTTAAATTTTGTTGAAAAGGTTGGGTCTAGGGTTTTATGGGAATAATGTGTTGTATGATGTTAGGATCAAAGGTTTTAAGATCATCATATGTCCAAGCAAAGACATCCTTAAATTCCTTAAACAACTTAATAAATGTTGTCTTTTCTTGCTCAAAACATCCCATCCCCAAATTAATGCATTGCGGGTTATCTTTAGTTCCTAAATTTACTTTTTCATGTGTCAAGGAAGAACTATTGGTTTTACAATTCACTGATTTTCTAAATTTATCGTGTAATTCATAAAATATTTCTAATCTTACCACGGATTTTGGGATAGAATTTACCAGATCTGATGTCGACTCCGGAGATCTTGGATCCAGTATTACTGTAAAATTGTGAAGGTCTTCGTCATGGGTACCTTGGTCGATAACTGTGCCTTGGAAAGTATCTTCCATGTGCAGAAAACTGATGATATATTTTTTATTTTTTTTATTTTTACTGGGGGAATCGGTAACTTGCGGTTCTCGTACTCGCGTGACACGGGGTCGATCCCCAGGCGGCTACCATTATAACCCCAGGTGCAACCACCCAGCCCGGAAGAATGGCGCACGAGTAAGTCCGGGTGAGAATCGAACATGAGACATCATTTTACAAATTTCCTTCCATTTACACGGCACTTGCCAATCCGTCTACACCCGTGTGGGCAAAACTGATGATCTATTGATCGTCGTTGAAAACTCTCCAATTAGTGATGTTGTCCAGGACGGATGGTCTAAACAACAAATCAACAGAAAATGCATTTGGAGAAAGGCCTTCTACAGGAAAAAGTTTAGAAGCAACATTAGCTAACAAATCAGCCTCAGAATTATTCAATCTCGGAATAGAATGAATGTTAAACGCATAAAATTGGTTCATTAAATTCCATACCTCAGTTTGATAGCTTTTTAGATGCGGAGATAGGCAATGAATAGAATTTCTCACCTGTCTGACCACTATTTCTGAATCACCAAATACTGTTAAATTCCGAATCCTCAAATCGAGTTCTTTTCTGAGACCTTGCAGGAGTGCCTCTTATTTGACCATATTATTTGTGCATTCAAATTCTAACCGGCAAGCGATCAAAGTTTTGTTACCGGTTGGATCAATGAGCACACATCCTGCACCGGCTCCTTCCTTAGATTTAGATCCATCGAAGTACAGAGACTAGATCTGATTTTTGTCAGGTGCATGTGACCACTGAGAGAGGGTTGTTGGCTGTGTGCATGTCATAATTTTGGACTGTTGTTCCGGGTCAATAATGGTAGAAGTTTCAGCCATGAAATTGCCGAAAAAAATGTTCATCCACTGTATTTCAGGTGAGTTGGCGGAAGCAGTGAATGGTTCATTAGGGTCATTTAAATCAGTTACCGTAAGCTTGATATAACGCTCACGATTGATCTTGATTTTGTCAGGCTTTCCATTTTCTGGAAGTCACAAGTGAGACCAATCTGTCACAAAATAACCATGTAGCTATTCAGACCAATCCCTACTTAAAAACAAGTCATATACTTCAGGGATATTACCGACAATAATATCAATAATTTGATGGAATTTAGGATTAGATGATAATATGGTAAGCACATTTTTCAATTCACCTATTAATTTAACACTAATCTGATCGAGCTGAATAATTTTCAAAATGGAAGGTTGAACTTCAGCATTGATTTTTTGGCAGACAGACCAAGGCATTACATTTGACGATGCACCTGAATCTGTCATACAATTATGTACATTCCTATTGAATATTTCAAAAGTCAACAAAAAAGGCGCAACATTTCTACGAGTATTGACAACAGAAGTTTGTTGTTTTTTAGTCGTAGCCCCTGGAATTATTTTATCTACATTTGTCACGCTTTTTACAGCAAGGTCTCTTTTATCAGTGGGTTCTAGTGTCGTTTTAGCGGAGACCTTTTGAGTTGTTTTAGGGCTATTTTCTGCAACTTTGTTGCTATTCAAATTGTTGTTTTTGTTGTTTTCTACAATATTTTGGAGCATCTTTTGCAGCAGAAAAGGAAATTTCAACAATTCATAAACATAAATATTAGCTCTAAGTTTTTTGAGATCTTCAATTAGATCATATTCTAAACTTGGATTTGTTGGATTCTATTTAGTTTGAATTGATTTAGACTATTTTTTAGGTGCATTAGTTTCAATTTCAGAAGAAGATTTATTTGTTGTTTTACTTCTGGTATTGTAAGGATGCACTGTTTCGAAATTGGCTTGAAAGATACTATCCGAAAAGTTCCCGAAAATGTTGGGAGAGGGTTCGTCCTCTTCTACTATTTCTTGTTCAGCTACCTCTTCAGGAATCTTAGGAGGAACTAAGTTATCATGTGCTTCTAGAATTTTTGGATAGCATATTGTAGGCTTTCTAGATCAAAATTTATGTTGGGTTGGTTTTTGGGAAAAGGATTTCTAAAAGGGGGTTTGTAAGGCCCTTTGCTTGAAGAATCATCTTCAGCCGATCTTTGCAAATCTATAACTTGATTTGACAACTTCTGAACGACCTTATGTAAGCTTTCCAAATCAGAGATGTCTGATTGAGTTTTGTTTTGGGGGGTTCTAGGAAGAATTTCTAGTTTCTTCTTGGAAGATGAGGTGGTTTCATCCTCATTACAGATGTTGTCTTTTAGGCTTAGAATTTCTTTCTCAATTTGGCTTGCCTCCTCAAAGGCTTCCAATAGTGTGGCTTTCTTAGACCTTTTTACCCAGATGGATATAGTATGGTGTAGGGCTTTGGTGTAGTATGCGAAAATGATATTTTCAGCAGGCATTGAATCGATGGGGATTCGATTTTTTAAAGTTAGAAACCTTTGATTAAAGTCTTTTATTTTTTCTTTGGGGTTCATCTTTAAACTAGAGAGTTCCATGACTAAGACTTCGAGAGATTTATCATCTCCGAATTTCTCAAGGAAACTAGATTCGAATCTATCCCAAGATACAATGGTATGGGGTTGTTGGTTGAAATACCAAGTAGAGGCATTGCCTTCAAATGTGTATGGAAAAAGTCTACACGCTACATCTCCGTGTTCTATGCTTCGGATTCTAATGGCTAGCATGAATTTTTTAATGTGATCCTCGACAATCTACTTGGAATCTGGATCGAATTTAGGGAGCCATTTCTCCGTATGTTTAGGAAAAGGATGCTAGGGTCCAGGTATGGCCACAACATCTTGATTGAGCCAAGGTCTGGCAGGATTGTTTGGATTTTCCATAGGTGTGGGTGGTGTCGAAGGTTGTGATGAATAAATACCTTCATTCGAAGACTCTTCTCCTGAAGAGGAGGGAGATGAAGGCAGTGGTGATAGTGGGATACCATATCCTCCCACTGCAGGAGTAGAGTTGTGATCTGGATATGTTGGATTTTGGGTAAGACCAGTGCCTTCAATCTGCTCTCTGATATCAGAAAAGTCTAGCGGTTGATCCAATGGTCGACATGGTTGTCTGATACAACCCAAAGCACCATGTGTCCTTAGAAGTGACTGACGAACAATTTCTTGAATGTCATACCCTGGGGGGTTTGGTGTTATTGGTTCAAAAACAATCTGTGGATTGTCGTTTGAGGTGGTTGTTGTTTGAGAGACAGTGTTGTCATCATCATGACTTCTTGTCACTATAGGTGAGCGGGTGTGTGGGGGAGGAGTCTTGCAACCTCCACGTGCCACCAATAGTGTTCAGGCCCTCCTTCTAGCACCATTTGTTGACGGGCGAAAATGATCGCTCGTCAACTGGAAGAGCGAGTCCGGTCCAGGGTTGTCTAATTAACCAAAGCCGTTTGGATTGACTCACTCTGACGGGTTTAGTGGCTTCGCTGGCCAATGTAAAGTACTAAAAGAAACAAATAAATAAAATAAAAGAAACGAAATAACTAACTAATAACTAATCACTGATATATATATATACAACTTATCTTTAATAATATTCACACACAGAACTGTTTATCTCATTTATATACAAGATGTACGATTTATAAGTTTTAATCTAAACTTATGAGAATCAAATGAAGATATGTTTCTTTAGATGACAGTAGATAAAGAAAGAGAAAATTACTATTTCTTTTTGTTTGTTTTTAGTCTATATGCATCTGTAAGATCAAATATCAAACTAATAATTAAACAGAAAAATGTAGATAGTGAAAATTATACTACATATAAGGATTTCTATAATAAATAAGCAAATAAAAAAAAAACAGACTAACCTATTCATCACTTGAAGAGTATGCATCCAACTGTTCATATTAATCGTACATCAGTCCATCCATGAGATAAATCTATTGTGCATATTCACACTGTTTGGGATAAACACCAAACTGTACATTGACTAGTGTATTTAATTGATAAAATGATAGGGTGCAGAATAATAACTGTGATATAATAGACTGCAAGTAATAACGCATAAGATAAATCCGACAGTTATATTTTGCATTTAATCAATCAACATGTTTAAGGTAAACCTTAAAATACAAATTGAATGATCATTCACTATTTTCATAAAACTGAAGCGTACAATTGTGAACTGTATGAAAGAAATTATCTTGACAACCTAATAATTAGTGTAGGCGAAAGCTAACAACAGTCATCAAATTATCAAGACAAACAAATCGTAGACAACAACAATATTTACAAATAGCTAAAGAAGAGATGTAACATATGTTATGTCTAAATTCGAGTATAAGCTTGTTCACAACTAGCCCTGGGCTAATATGCCCCCAGTTACAAAAATAATGGGTTTATAAAACCTTCAGAAAGGTAATTGTTTCTATCTCTGAGATCAGATAATAATTACAAAAATAAATGGGGGATCTAACCACCCAAATCATATTAAATCCTTTAAAGCTAACAAAAATCTGTTTCTCTTCATACAAAATACATCAAAGATATGACTAGCAAGTCTCAAAGATGGCTCGGGTCCATTAGTAACCATGATCTCTAGAATATCCTAAAAAGGAAAAAGAAAAATAGAAAGATTTAGATATATATCCAACCACTAATTTGCAAATTTCGAATTAACATAACTAGCTACAGAATCTATTGATTCTGTAGCTAGTTATTTTAGTAAATGAAATCCCATTTATTGCAAGAATAAAGCAATCTAGTTTTAACAAATAATCCTATTTTAAGATAAAAGGATCATACCTCCAACTATAAGATCAAATCGCATCAGACAATCTTGGAATTTACTATAGTTGTGGCAGCTTCAACATTTTTAAAGATTACATTGCCTGTAGTCTTTATACGTTTCTCTCTTCCTTGAATGACAGACTCGAGCTTAAGGTTTTTATTATTTAAGGCATCAATCTTATCAGTGAGATCCTTAACCTGGGACTGTAGGATGGATACATCATTGTAGTATTTATCAATCCAGAAACTGAAAACTTCACATTTCAACTGAGCGACGGTCTCTTGGGAACGAACATGATTGTGAACCGGAGAACATTCCATACAGACAGTAGAATCATTCCCCAATTTAATACCAGGAAACTCGGCATTATGTTTTAGACAGGGAGGTAAATTTTCCACAAAATTATAGGGCCGATCGAGGTGTGGCTCAAACGAAAAAGGGTCTTCCTCAGCGAGAAACTTCTCGATTTCAGAGTTAGAACTCTCATGGACCTCGATCATGATGATCAAGCTCACATGAGATTTCGACTTATTACAAAGCCCCCTCGAAATTAGCCTCCCTACTCTTTTGTTCTTAAAATTTAAATCAGCATGTACTTTAGATATCTTGTCTGTAGGTTTCTTTAAATTTTTTACAGAGTCATTAGGGTGTATAGCTTGCTCACGGGCCTGATCAATGATCTTTGGATTGAGTAAGGGTTTGTTGTAGGAGGCCGAGACACAGGCCTGAGTAGGAGAGATGGGCACTGTAGGGTAAACAAGGGTTTCTTCAACCACGAGTTTATCGACCTGCTCCATAGCAGGGTTACCATAACCGTTTCAAGTTATGAATGAATCCCAACTATCATTCTGTAATTCTAATTGATGCAGAAGCAAGATTTTAACTAAGCCATGATGGAAGAGGCTCGAGTCTGATCGTTGTTTCCTATACCTTTTGCCCATTTTATAAAGGCTCCTCAATAAATATATGGCATGTTCAAGGGAAAGACCATAAAAATCATGAGCAGACGCAAATGGTATAAAAACACAAGACCAAAACGTCCCTCATGTTATAACCCTATAATTCATAGTATCATCTGGTGATTGGAAATTTTTTCACTCTGGGTGTATTTTGGTTTGCAAATAATATTTCATCTCGATAAATTATTTTCAAGGAAAGGAAAAGAAAATAAAATTCATGGTTGTTGATGCTGAGTGGTTTTTCCTAACCCCATGGAGACAAAAGCAAGGGAAGCAATGCACAAAATTCACATAATTCACTTATCCTAAGTTTTTGAGCAAATATGACTTTGCGCTCACAGAGTAAAGACAACGCATAAATGAATGGTTGAGAGGCTGACGCTGAGATCTACGGTTCAAAAGATTTTCCGGACCCCTCCAACTGTTCTACCTTTAACGGCAGGGGGGGTCTGGAATCAAGTATAAAGAAGACGTGCATCTGAACGGCTGAGAGGTCGGCGCATAGATCTATGGTTGAGATTGAATTCTGAACCCCCCCCCCCCTCAACTATTCTTCTTTTAATGATGGGGGGGGGTCCAGAATGTTGTTTAAATGCCACGCACAGATATACGGTCCAGAGGCAAGCGCACTAATCGACGGCGGATGGTTTTTTTCGGACCCCCCTGACCGGTCTGTTTTTAACGGAGGGGGGGGGGGATCCGGAATGAGGCGGTTTTTCCCGGCGGGCCCTGTCCCAACATGTCATCCATCCATTGCACCATACCTCCTCCGCTCCATGATACATCCTTCATCCACGCTGCGCCCTCACTCCCTTTTCCTTTTTTCCAGTCGACTACATCCCACTCGACCACCCATCCATGCATAAACCAAACTTAGGGTAAAAATAAAATCAATAGGTTAAAAATGTTAGTAATAAAATTTAGTATAATTGATTACTTTAAAATAGGCTAGACTAGTTAAATAATCCATTAATTAATTAATTAATTAATGATTTAGTTAGTACATAGGTTAACGTTTTATTAATCCAAACATTAATTAAAAAATAAATGAAAACATTAACACATAATAAAATACAAATAAAAAACCAAAGTGTATAATTATAATAAACAAACAATAAATTAAATATATCAAAAAATTAAAACAAAACACAAAACAATAAAAAAAAATTAAATAAAAAGAAAACATATAAAATACATAAAACAAACACGTAAACAAAAATACAAAACATTAAAAAACAAAAACTAAAAACATACTACCCTAAGTCTACCCACCCAAATCTCTCGTACTTTCATCACATCATAAATAAAAATTAACGAATGAGAAAAATTCCGGACCCCCCCTCACCATCTGAAGTTTAACGAGAGGGGGGGGTCCATAATGGTTGTATTCCATTACCACCCCCTGGACACTTTTCATCCCCACAGGCCAGCGGACCTCCCCCCCCCCAAAAAAAAAGCCGCTTACCACCTCAGGGGGGATCCGGAATACCACTTTGCCCCCGAAAAAACCGCTTTTGCAGCATTTTGACCAGTTTTCTTCTGAGACCTATTCTGGGAAAATGAAAATGAATTTTTAAAAACCGAGATAGGTTTTTCTCTATAATGGCCTGAAGAAAAAAAACCTCTCTTATTTTTTTCACAGGTTCCATGAGAAGGGAGAATCAAAGCTGTCTTTCAGCCTCATTTTTCAGATTTTTGGTTTTTCTGTTATAGTCTCGATCTTGCAGGAGCTGTTACGACGAGCTGGAGGTGAATTTGGAAAAATCGAAGGAGGTTTTTGTCCATAACTTGCCCATTTACAATAAATTATTTCATTTTTTTCCTAGGTGTTAGCGTTGAAGAGAAAAAGATGTTTGTTCGGACCCCTTTTTTGCATAAATTAGGCTCGTCTTTCATGGCGGACAGTTCCAGATTTTGGGGGATTCATGGATATTTTTGGCCAAGGTGGTTAAATCCGACTGAAATTTTTTTGGGGTATCTCCCCTATTTATTCAGAGGATTTTAATGTAAAGAGGTTCGACCTGGGAGGAAGGTTTGACCTGTGAGGTGTATTTTTCCTTTGCTGGACCATGGGTTTTGCTTTTTCAGGAGGATGTTTGTCTGTAATCTTTAAATGATCAATCAGAAATAAGCAAGTTGTTATCATGATTCTTCTGTCGAGATGTTGGTGGCGTTTCCTTTCTCTTTTAAGTGTTTCAGGTTATCATTTCACTTGTTTTCAAATTCTTATTGTCAAAGGATAATAACAATACAAAATTTATTGGAGAAAATATTATGCTTCTGGTTCTTGATAATCTTTATGTTTCTCTTCTAAAATTTCAGTTTAGGAATTCTTAACTGCTCATTTTCCTGGATTTTTTCCTCCCCTATTTCTTCCTCATTTCACACCATTAAAACTTAATTCAATCCAACATTTCCACTACCTTTCCCTGTGTAGGAGATTTGTCTAGATCTGAGAGTTAATCACATATGTAAGCACAGACCCCATTCACCCAATGGCCCTCCTTGTTGTCCCAAACCAACCATTTAAAAACCAAAAACCCCGATCCCTCATAACTAGCCTAATATCCTATTCCAAACCAAGCTAAATCATACAGAGAGAGCCTTCTCTGAGTCTTGGAGGGCTAGATCCAAGACTCCAAGTGGTTGAAATAGTTATTGTTGGTCACTATAATTGCTTATTAATTAAAACAATCAAGTGTTACATAAATTGTCAACCCAGGGAAGTCTATTTATTTCAAAGGCAATCACACACTGTATATGCGCAATCTCAAAAGCAATCTAGAACTGTAGTAAAATCACACTAATCACACCTTGCTTTGAACAGACTGAAGTTCTACTTTGAATTACAGAAAAAGCAATCTATCTATTGCAGAGTTTAAGATTCAAAGGAAAATAATTATCAGAAGAATCATGGATTACATTAAGAAACAACAACCTAGGAAAAAGGAATCCTTTAACATACTGCAAAGAAGACTAACTATTCTGAACAAAGAATAGGACTCTATTCCCCAAAGCAGGAATTTTCAGCACCTGTCTCTGACTATCACACTTTCATAAACTCTTTCTGCAAACAAAATTACCAATCAAATGATTAAAAATTACCGAAGACTAACTATTCTGTAACAGAGAAAATGACCCTATTCCCCAAAGAAGGAATCTTCAGCACTTGTCTCTGACTATCACACTTTCATAAACTCATTTTGCAAATAGAATTACCAATCAAATGATTAACAATTACCTAGGAATGAATTGTATGAAAACAATGTAACAATCAGTGGAAAGAGAGTTTCAGCAAAATAGAGTTCAACAAGGTATGAATAAAAAAAATAATAACACACTACAAAAACTAATTGGTGAATCTTGTGAAGAAGGTGGGCCCTCTCCTTCTCACAAGATTCCCCAGGAACGAAAGGAACTAAGAAGAAATTCTCAGAATGATATTTTATTCATCTGTCAAAATGTGTCAAGTTACAATATACAAAGTGAACACGCTCCTTCTCTATAATTCATTTCTAGCTAAGCCTTTCGGAATCCCCTCTAATGTTGATTTCTCCCCTCTTTAAAGAGGAGAATCCTCTTAATAAAATTAAGCATAAAATTACATGTGTACATACAAATCCTCTTCTTGGTCTGATCTAATCTTCTATGCTGGAATAGGATATTTTGATCTTCCGTAGCAAAATGTTGTTACAGTGGTTGTAATGGTGTTGGCTTGAGGTACAGCTGTTGCGGCTGGTGTAACAACTTCTTTAATTATCTTTTCTTGTTACTGTTGTGTGTGTTTCAGCATCGCAAATCATAGACTGTTTCAGCAATGGGATTTGCCTACTGTTGACTGTTTCAACAACGTGGTCTTCAAGCAACAACGATGGTTGTAATGGTGTTGACTTTGAGGTACAAGTATTGCATCTAGTGTAAAAACTCCTTTAATTATATTTCTTGTTACTGATGTAAATGATGTTGCAGCATTGCAAATCACAGACTGTTTCAACAACGGGATTTGCGTACTATTTGACTGTTTCAGTAACGTGGTCAACAACGATATTCTTGTTATTGTTGTAAATATTGTTTCAGCATCGCGAATCGTGGACTGTTTCAGCAACGAGAGTTGCATACTGTTTGACTTTCAGCAGCGTGGTCTTCGAGTAGCAACAATAATTTAACTGCAGTCTTCAAACTGTTTTAGCAACTATATATTTCTTATTAGTGGCTAAGTATGAAAGTAATGTAAAATTACATGTAAAACGAATTAAACATATAACAAAGAGAAGAAACATTATATACCTTTGGGAAGAATAGATTAATGTGATARTGTAGGCTTAAATATGAGTGGGAAAAGGATGTAATGATAGMAAAAAGTATGAGAAAAAAGGTACATTATAGGGTCCTAACATCCCCCCCAACTAAAAAGGTTGCATGTCCTCAGGCAACTTCAATCTGAATCAGAATCCGGATACTGACTCTGTGCATGCAAATTACTTAAGCAGTAGCTCTAGAAAGTACTGTCTGTTGGGGTTCTGAATCCTTGAACCTGTTGTAGCCTTTGCCAGGCTACTGCTTCGACCTTCTTGGGCAACTTATGATGAACTTGATACTTCTCTGCTGGCATCCATAGAATGGGAAAATGGAACTGATAACCTATCCAATTTTCAGCACATTGTTGGACACATTTGATCTAAGTAGGTACYCGRGAGATTGTTGTCTCAAGATTGGTGGGACTAWAGGGATTGTTCTCTTGCCTTTTCTCAGAAGATTGTTGCCAAAACATGTTATTTTCTTTTAGGGCGGCAGTCTCTGTGGATTTAATAAACTGTTGACAATCCTGAAGTATTGTTGCTTGTAGTTGTCGTATGTATTGAGTCATCCCTGGTTTCTTCAAAAATTGATAATATTCTGCAACAAAGGTGGCAACGTTCTGTGGTTTTGGCCATATCCAGAGGAGACAGTTATCTTCATTGTGCTTGGTAGCTAGAAAATCATTATGCCATGTAATCTGGTTGGTAAGGAAGGAGATAAGTGCCTGAATCTGGATATCACCGACAAGAGGGTTAAGGTTAAGTTTTCGATTCTCAGGGATGGCCTCATTATGAAGATATACCTCACATAGTAGATGTTGATCACTAGTAGAGGATTCTGCAAAAGATTTAACAAAATCTTCTGGTTTGAACACTGCATAGGGTTTTCCTTCTTTGATTGATTTAATCTGAAAGAATGTAAGTCGTTCTAGAAGGAAAAGAGAGTAATTTGAGGATGGTTTCCTAGCAGCCAATAATTTTTGAACCAAATCAAACATTAGGAGTAGTTTTCTTTTTAATTCCTCATTATGTTTCTTATGGGCACGAGATTCTTTTCGTGTTTTCTCTAAAGCTTCCCAGTTTGAATAGATGTGGTTTAGCCAAAGTAGTCTGTGCTCCTGCAGATTTTTGTCCTGTGTAAAGGCATACTCCTTTTTCCATTTGTCCATTATTGCCTGCTCATTCCATGGTTGAGTTTGTGTTTCAACCTCGCAAGTGGTCGGCTGAGGTAGGGTCTGAGTGGCTTGTTCCACAATTTTTTGAATTTTTGAAGGTCCTACTGGTTCTTGTGTAACAGTAGGGTGTTCTTCTTCTTTAACTGCAAAAGTCTTAGGGGCAGGGGAAGCTCCAGGCATTGGAATTTGAACCACTTTGTAGCCTACTTGATAATAAATATTCACACATTGGTTGCACATATATTCTCTACATTGATCCTCTTTTGTGTTTTCCTCTGTCATGGCCGCTATGCGAGCTAAGGTATACAATTTAAGTTCCCTATCGTAGGCTTCCTTTACCATTACTAGCTCTTGCTTGTAGGCTTCCAGTTCAGACCTTAAGAAATCATTCTCTTGTAAGAGAGAGGCCATTGTTGGTTCTGATTATTGATCTATCATGGGTGTGTCAAGAGGGGTGATTGGTTTTTGTGTAACAGTCACAACTGCAATAGCTGGTTCTTGTGGAGCAGCTACAAAATCAACAGTTGATTCTTGTGTTTCAGCTTCTTGATGTAGAGAAAGTAGTGTTGCGGTACCCTGGGCATCCAATTCCTATATTTCGGGAGCAAAATCAGCAGTTGGTTCTTGTGTTTCAACTATAGCTGGTTCTTGTGTAACAGTTATAGCTGGTTCTTGTGTTTCAGCTACTGAATGAGTAGCTGGTTCTTGTTTCATCTACTGAATGAGTAGTTGGTTCTTGTGTTTCAGCTACTGGATGAGTACCTGGTTCTTGTGTTTCATCTACTAGACAAGTAATTGGTTCTTGTGTTTCAACTACTTGATTTAAGGAAAATGATGTCGCAACACCCTGGACCTTTGGTTCTTGTGTTTCAGTGCCCGTGAGTGGAATAGGTAAAAATTTCGAGGTTTGGGAGGGTGGAGGTGTATGGGCTTTTAGCAATATGGGTTGGGGGTTTAGAGTGGTGGAAGTAGTGGCTGCTTTTGTTGAAGCCCTCGTTCATTTTTTTGGTAGAAAGGAAGGAAAAGTAGTAGTTTGATTCTTTCTTTTGCGAGTGGGTTTTTCCTCAGTGATGGGGCATGAAGGGTTATCAAGTTTGTCTGCTTCAGAATCATCGCTAAGGATATGAACAGTAGGAGTAGATGATTCTGGTAAATTTTGGGGCGGGCTTGGTATGGTAGGTGGGTTAATTGGATCAATTGGGTATGTAGGCGGATTAATAAGTATTTTCGGAGGGTCAGGAAGGTTTTGTGGTTGCTCTTCATGAGGATTTTCAGGATGTTCAACATCTTCCTGAGGGTTTATGGGTGGATTGTTTAGGGGAGGGTTTTTTGGGGAAAAACCCTTTTGGATGAGTAGTTGAACGAGACGGTGATGGGTAAGGGAAAGGGTGGGATTTTTAGCCTTTTTACAATAATGTGACATATTTCTAAGACATCCGAGAATATAGTAGGGAATATTCACCAATCTAGCATGTCGTAAATGAGATAGGAATACAAAATCGTGGTGGTAGACTACCTGGTATCGGCCTTCACAGGTAAGGTAGTGCTTGACAAAATCTGCAACTTTCGTCCAGGGAAGCGGCAACAAGCTAAGTCGAACACCCCAGGCTTTAGGCTCAACTTGTTCTCCTGGCAAAAGAAAATCCTGTTGGGCATTAAGAATAACGTGTTTGCGGCTGAACCAGGGAACGCCAATGACGGGAAGACCCAAAACTTGTGCTATATCATCCTCTGTGACTGGAATCTGAACCCCTTGAACAATAGAATGGTCTTCTTGAAGATTCCGAGCAAATTGAAGAACCTATTGTAGATCAAATCTCTGGAGCCTATGAAAATAACCCAGCCAGCCTGCCTGCTGAAATATTTGGTAGAATTATAGATACAACTCTAGCAAGGGTTGTAGTGGCGGGTTCATATCGTATAACAAGGCCTCCCGTAGCTATTCAGCTCAGTAAAATACACAATCTTAGAGTCAAGTAACCGCATCCGAACAGAGTAATTTTTGCAGATGAGGGCATGTAAATGATGGTCAAAGAATGAAATAATGGGTAAAAAGAAAGTGACAATAGTCAGTTCGTGTGAAATAATAGCATAAAGTTTCGATATTTACTCCACCCCCAACTACGGCTAAAATAGTGACTTTAAGTGAATGGTAATAATGAATCAGTATCTTCTCATTAGCCATAGTTCAATTGTATTTACATATAAAGTTTACATACCTCATGTTTACCTTTGATTCGTACTTCAAAAAATATAGTGCCTGTCCATAATAGATCTGCAGTGATCATGGGAGAAACTTTGGATTTATGAGAGAAATTGTATTAAGGGTTTGTTTAATCATGAAAGGATCGGATGTAGAGAGAAAGAGCTGAAGAAGATTTTTTTATGACAGGAAGTGCTAAAAAAGTGGTGTTTCGACAGTGAGAAAAATGAGGAAAAATGTTGTTGAAGAGTGGTGTTTCAGCAATGGGAAAAAAAATGTTGTTGAAGAGTGGTGTTTCAACAATGGGAAAAAAATGTTGTTGAAGAGTGGTGTTTCAGCAATGGGAAAATAAGGAAAATGTTGTTGAAGTGTGGTGTTTTAGCAATGGAAAAAATGGGGAAAAATGTTGTTGAAGAGTGGTGTTTCAGCAATGGGAAAAAATGAGGAAAATGAGGAAAATGTTGCTGAAGTGTGATGTTTCAGCAATGGGAAAAAAAAGATGTTGCTGAAGAGTGGTGTTTCAGCAATGGGAAAAATGGAGAAATTTTTATGATCAGTGGTGTTTCAACAATGGGAAAAAGGGAGAAATGTTGTTGATCAGTGGTGTTTCAACAATGGGAAAGATGGGAAAAATGAGGAAAATGTTGTTGAAGTGTGGATTGAAGAAAGAGGGAGAAATGCTTCACAAAATGAAGCTTGGATTTGCTTGCAGTAAGATTGTCCTTTCTTGGTAGGCCTTTTTTTTGGATCGATAATCTGCAAAAGAATCAATTGTAACATGCCATCCTTGCCAAGGATTATTAGTAAAAAGAAATTTAATCTAATACTAAAAAAAAAGAAAATTCAGAAAAATTAATTGCAATGAGGGGCAGGAGGCTCCTCTAAAAAGAGATAATGTGAATCTGCCACACATGTGGCCTTAAAATCTTCTTTGGAAATGGGGCGTCGGTACAGACGGAGTCGATCACCATTCACTAATAACGGTGTTTTAGAGTCATCAATTGTGAGGAGCCTTACTGTTCCATTGGGGAAAACAATGTCCACTTCATAAGGTCCTAGCCATCTTGTACGTAGTTTCCCTTGAAATTCTTTAAACCGAGAATCATACAATAAAGCCCAATTACCTTTTTGGAATTACTTATGCTTGATGATTTTATCATGCCATTTTGTTCTTTGTTGTTGAATCATAGTTGTCTGGTGAATGGTGTCTAATATTTTTTCATCCAATTCATTAAGTTGTTGCAACCTGGCTGTTTGTGCATCAGTCAAATCAAGGTTAACAGCTAAAGAAGTCCTTAAGGTTTTGATTTCAAATTCCACAGGAAAGACAACACTTTTTCCATAAACTAATTCATAGGGGGAGAATCCTGTAGTATTTCTCAGGTAGTTATGTAAGCCCATAATGCTTCAAGGAGTCTTTGAGACCAATCCTTCCAGTTTTCCTTCACTGTCTTTGTGATAATGGATTCTATTACTTTGTTTGTGCTTTCCACCTATCCATTGGCTTGGGAGTGGTATGGTGTAGTCATTATGTGATGAATATGATATTTTTGAAGGGTGGCTTTAAAACCATGAGAGGTGAAAGGAGGTCCTCCATCTGTGACTAATTATCTAGGCACTCCAAATCTGATAAAGATATCTTCAAATAAAAAATCTAGAACATCTCTTCAGTAGCTCTATGGAGTGCTTTAGCCTCCACCCATTTGGTCATATAATCTATGTAGACTAATATATAAACTTTTTGATTGGATGGAGGGTTAATGGATCCTACAAAGTCCAAGGCCCATATTTCAAATGGTTCAAGTACTACCTGGGGGTTTAATGGAATTTCATCTCTATGATTAGGTTGACCCATTCTTTGACAACTATCACAGGCCCGAACATATTTCTTTGCATCTTTAAAAAGTGAGGGCCAATAATAACCCATCCTGAGAATTTTATGTCTTGTTATTTTATCAGCAAAATTCCCTCCACAAGGGTCATCATGACAGACTTTTAGTAAATCATAAACCTCATCTTCTCTAATGCATCTTCGGATTTCTTGATCAAGTCCTGTGTGGAAAAAGAACCCATTTATCCAGCTATACCGAGCACTTTGTTGAATGATTTTTCTTTTCTCTCGGTGGGATAGGTGTGGTGGTAACTTCCCTTCAACCAAATAATTAGTGATGTCTACATACCATGGTGAGTGAGAAGATACTGCAAATAAATATTCATCAGGAAAGGAATCATCTACTGGAGCATTATCATCAGGTGTTAGCCGAGAAAGGAAATCAACAACTACATTTTCTTTCCCTAGTCTATATACAATTGTAATATCAAATTCTTGTAATAATAGTAACCATCTGGTGACTCGAGCATTTGTGACATATTTGTTCATTAAATATTTAATAGCTGAGTGATCAGTATGGACAAAAGTAGAATAGCCAGTGATGTAATGTTGAAATTTATTAATAGCATAGATAACTTCTAAAAAATCCTTTTCGGTAACTGTATAGTTAAGTTCAGCAGGACTCATATTCTTGCTAATAAAGTAGATGGCATAAGGGAGATGATTTTCTTATTGTCCCAAGACGGCTCCTATTGCAGTATCTGAAGCATCAGAGGATATATGAAAGGGAAGTGCCCAATCAGGTCCTCTTAGAATAGGAGTTGTAGATAACTGATGTTTGAGTGCATCAAATGCTTCCTGGCAAAGAGTAGTCCACTTGAATTCAACATTTTTCATAAGTAAGATGAACAAAGGAGAAGCCATTTTGGAAAAAAAATTGATAAATCTTCTATAGTATCCAGCATGTCCTAAAAAACTTCTCACATCTGTTTTGGTTTTAGGAATAAGAAGGTCTTTAATGACTTGTATCTTGGATGGATCTACCTGAATTGCTTGAGATGAAATAAAATGTCCAAGTACCACTCCTTCACTCATCATCATATGAAATTTTTCAGTGCTTAAGGAGAGGTGGGCTTGTATACATCGGTTAAGTACTTTCTCAAGATTTTGTAGTGCTTCCTCAAAAGAGACACCATAAGGGGTAAAATCATCCATGAAAATTTCCATAGAGTCATTAATCATATCAGAAAATATTCCTATAACTGCTCTTTGAAAGGTTGCTGGTGCATTACATAGTCCAAATGGGAGGACTCTATAAGAAAAAGTTCCCCAGGGGCTAGTAAAAGTGGTCTTATCTTGGTCTTGGGGTGCAATTTCGATCTGGTTATACCCACTGGAACCATCTAAGAAAGAGAAGAATTTCTTCCCTAACAAACTATCTAACACCTGATCAATGAATGGCAATGGAAAATGATCTTTTTGAGTGGCTGTATTAAGGCTTTATAATCTACACACACTCTCCATTTCCCATTTTTCTTAGGAACTATTACCAACGGGGAAACCCATTCACTGTCAGATATAGGATATATAAACCCTGCATTAATCAATTTTTGAAGTTCCTCTTTAAGAATTTCTCTTAAATTAGGGTTCATTCGATGTTGAGGTTGGAAGATCGGTTGACAATCTTCCTTGATATAGATACGATGAGTACATAATTCAGGAGATATTCCCTTCATATATGTATAGTCCCATGCAAATGCTTCCTTATGTTCAAGAAGTAACTTCATTAATTGTTGTGTTTCAACAATTGTCAAGTTGGGGTTTATATTTAGTGTTTTTCCAAGTTCAATTTCTACTGGTATAGTTTTAGAAGAGATGGTAGCCAATGTTTGAGGTAAGTCTTCAGAGTTAAGGTTTTCTTGGGTATCTGACTCCAAGAGTGCAGCTAGTTGATTATGTGTTTCTGGAGTCACAGAGGAGGGTTCACAAATAAAATTATTAATTACTTAATCCTCAGTGATGTCTTTAAGGCTTAAGGCTTGTCCGATAGTCAAGATAGGTTGAGTAGTTTGATCATCAAAATCCACCCATAAGGAATTGTCATTATTAATCAAGGGTGTAGCGTGAGAGTAGAGGGTAAGCTGTTTGGTCTCATATCCATTGGAAATTGTCATTGAACCAGATATGCAGCTGATAAAGGCATCTACTATGGCTAGCCAAGGTCTACCCAAAATTAGAGGATGACCCCCCAACTTTGTTTTAGGTTGTAATACCACAAAGTCAGCTGGATAATTCCAAGACTCAACTGAGATGATTAGGTCTTTAATGACTCCTTCTGGTTTGATTGTAGAATGGTCAGCTAATTCTAGAATGGTTGGGGTATCTCTGATTTCATTCTTCAGTTGTAACAGTTGTGAAGTTTCAAAAGTCATAATATTGATAGCAACACCTAAGTCTACCAGAACTCGAGGAATTATTGTTTTTCCAATTTGTACTGTGACAATAGGATGGTCAGGATCACCATATTTCACAGGAAGAGCTTTACCCGACATTAGTGCAGACAAATCACCCATGACATGGACTATCAGGGGATCTTTAATTTTCCTACCAGGTTTCTTAAGAAAAATGTCTCGCATAGTTGTGGCATAAATTGGTACATCTCTTAGTGCTTGTAATAGTGGAATTTTGACATAGATATTTTGTAATTCTCTTAGAAGATTGAAAGCAGGTAGCTCAGGAGTTTTAGTCAAAGCTAAACACTCTGGGAATGGTGGTTCCGTTGTTTCAGCAAGAGTATTAGAGCATGGTTGTACCTCTTAAGGTGAATCATGTTTTTTTATTTCTTCTTTATCAGAATCAGAAAAGGTAACATCATCAATGATAGGTTCTACTATTTTCCCAGATCGTAAATGAATATCATTGCATTGTGCAGGGAAAAGAGAAAGTATAGGCTGGTTTTGAATATCAATACACTGCACAGCCTTATTATTAGGGTTAGGGTTAGGTTGTATAGGTATTTGGGGCTGCATCATTTGATTATTCGGTGGAGCACCTGATGGTAGAGGGAGTGGTTGCTGAAATTGTGATTGAGGAAATTGATTTGGGAACGGGGGTTGTTGGCCTCTCCAATTTGTATTCCATTGTTTAAGGTAGGATTGTTGTTGTGGAGGCCAAGGGGTCCACATTGTTGGGTCTACACAGGGAGGGTTTTTATGTTGCATGGGTGGGTAATTCATTTGATTGAGGGGTGGGTATTGAATTTGGTTAAAGGGAGGGTTGTTTGCTTGGATAAAAGAAGGATAATTATTCCAACGATTAGAAGATGTAAATGGTATATTGGGATTCATACCTTGTCCCCGCGGTTTCCATTGCCTTCTTTGTGTCAATAGATAGACACCTTCAGCTTCTTCATCGGTTGGTTGTAATGTTTCTTTGATTCCTGGTAAAGAAGAGAATTGTTGAGTTTCGTGATCCTTATCACAAATGGTGCAAATTCGCACTTTGTCCAATGGGCATTCCCTTCGTGGGTGATTTTCTCTGCATTTGGAACAGATGATGGATAGAGTTGCTTCTGCTTTGGCTTGTTTCTTTTTAATCTGCAAGGTGTCAATTTGTGAAGCAAAAGAACTTAACATTTCAGTTTTAAATTCCTCAAGTAAATTACCTATTTCATCTCTTGTTGCTCCTCCACTGGCTGATTTTTGAACTCTTGAAAATGTGGTATCCCTGTTGTTTGACCTATTCCTTGCAGCTCCTCTTGAACATCTTTTACAGAGGTTAACAATTTCATCATATGATTCTTTAGATATGTCCCCTTTACCAAGCATATTCAACATATCTAGACAGTCATCCCTTACTCCTTTTAGTAATATTGTTTTAAGAATATCTTTACTTACATCGGGGTAACTGGATCTTTGTAGATTATACTGTAGCCTTTCCACAAAGTCCTCCAGATTTCCATCCTCTTTCTATATCATCTTGAATAGTTCTTCTCTTTTTTCTCTTGTTCGGCAATAGTATTGATATTTGTGCAGAAATTTTTGTTTCATCTGATCACATGTTGTGATTACATGACCTCCAAGACTCATGAACCATCTTAATGCATTCCCCTTTAATGTTTTTTGGAATAGCTTTAATTTTTTAGCGTTGGAAATGTAATCATAACTTCTGCATAATATGTCGAACTCGAAAAGGAATTCATCGGGATCTTCAGAAGATAAACCACGAAAGTTAGGTAAAGCTAAAAGTGGAATATTCTTCATTGGAGCTACTCCTCTAGGAATATCACCAATAGGAAATCATAAGGTAGAAAAAGAGTTTTCATCATTTACCTCTCCTTCAGGACCTGCCTGTTCTTCATGGTGCAGTTCTTCATTATACTCATCCATGGTTTCTTCTGTTTGTTCCCCTACTGCACTTGCTCGATCCTTAATGTTTTATGTTGGTTTCTCAACTGTCTCAGGGCTCCAAATCTCTTTCCCCATTTCAAAGTTCGCTTAAAAGGAAGGTTGAGGCTTTGGTTTTCGAGAGCTTGGTCACTGAGGAGAAACATATTCAGATTTTGATATAATCTTATCGATAAACTTCTTTCTTCCTCCCCTTCCTCTGCCCCTGCCACCTGTAGGGTCAGTTTATTTGGCGTCTCCACGTCCTCTCATGCAATATGTATATCTGAAAGAACATAAATGCTTTTGAAATCTATAATTTCCTTCCCCGGCAACGACGCCAAAATGTTGGCCACTATAATTGCTTATTAATTTAAACAATCAAGTGTTACATAAATTGTCAACCCAGGGAAGTCTGTTTATTTCAAAGGCAATCACACACTATATATTCTCAATCTCAAAAGCAATCTAGAGTTGTATTAAAATTACACTAATCACACCTTTCTTTGAACAAACTGAAGTTCTACTTTGAATTATAGAAAAAGAAATCTATCTATTGCAGAGTTTAAGATTCAAAGGAAAATAATTATCAGAAGAATCATGGATTACATTAAGAAAAAACAACCTAGGAAAAAGGAATCCTTCAACATACTGCAAAGAAGACTAACTATTCTGAACAGAGAACATGACCCTATTCCCCAAAGCAGGAATCTTCAGCACCTGTCTCTGACTATCACACTTTCATAAACTCTTTCTGCAAACGGAATTACCAATCAAATGATTAACAATTACCGAAGACTAACTATTATGTAACAGAGAACAGGACCCTATTCCCTAAAGAAGGAATCTTCAACACCTGTCTCTGACTATCACACTTTCATAAACTCATTCTGCAAACAGAATTACCAATCAAATGATTAACAATTACCTAGGAATGAATTGTATGAAAACAATGTAACAATCAGTGGAAACAGAGTTTCAGCAAAACAGAGTTCAACAAGGTATGAATAAAAAAAATACTAACACACTACAGAAACTAATGGGTGAATCTTGTGAAGAAGGTAGGCCCTCTCCTTCTCACAAGATTCCCCAGGAACGAAAGGAACTAAGAATAAATGCTCATAATGATCTTTTATTCATCTGTCAAAATGTGTCAAGTTACAATATCCAAAGTGAACACGCTCCTTCTCTGTAATTCCTTTCTAGCTAAGCCTTTCGGAATCCCCTCTAATGCTGATTTCTCCCCTCTTTAAAGAGGATAATCCTCTTAATACAATTAAAAATAAAATTACATGTGTACATACAAATCCTATTCTTGGTCTGATCTAATCTTCTATGTTGGAATAGGATATTTTGATCTTCCGTAGCAAAATGTTGTTACAGTGGTTGTAATGGTGCTGGCTTGAGGTACAACTGTTGCAGCCGGTGTAACAACTTCTTTAATTATCTTTTCTTGTTACTTTTGTGTGTGTTTCAGCATCACAAATCACAGATTGTTTCAGCAACGGGATTTGCATACTATTGACTATTTTAGCAACGTGGTATTCAAGCAGCAGCGATGATTGTAATGGTGCTGACTTTGAGGTACAGTTGTTGTGGCCGGTGTAACAGCTCCTTTAATTATCTTTCTTGTTACTGTTGTAAATGTTGTTGCAGCATCGCAAATCACAGACTGTTTCAGCAACAGGATTTGTGTATTGTTTGACTGTTTCAGCAACGTGGTCAACAACGATATTCTTGTTACTGCTGTAAATATTGTTTCAGCATCACGAATCGCGGACTGTTTCAGCAACGGGAGTTGAGTACAGTTTGACTTTCAGCAACGTGGTCTTCGAGCAGCAACAATAATTTAACTGCAGTCTTCAAACTGTTTTAGAAACTATATATTTATGATTAGTGGCTAAGTATGAAAGTAATGTAAAATTACATGTAAAATGAATTAAAAATATAACAAAGAGAAGAAACATTATATACCTTTGGGAAGAATAGATTAATGTGATAATGTAGGCTTAAATATGAGTGGGAAAATGATGCAATGATAGCAAAAAGTATGAGCAAAAAGGTACATTATAGGGTCCTAATAGTTACCTCCGTCAATTTCTCCCTCAGCCTGAGAAATTACAGAGCGTTAACATTTTGGCGACTCCACTGGGGAACTTTCTCCAGTAGTACACTTCAAAGCTCCAGATCTGATCACTGAGGGTGGAAAGTGAATAGACACACACAAGAAGGCTAAGATCATTCACCTGGCGACTCCAACTAGCTCTAGACAGTTCCAGCTCAAAGACTCCACTGGAGGAAGAACCTAAAGCATGGCTAAGCAGCCTAGAAAGACCAAGTACTCAAGCTCAAATTGCATTCAAGACATCTTTGGTTTTATCTGCAATTATGTTTTGTCTTATTCTAAGCCTGATCAAAAGTATATTGTTGAATATTACATTGACCACCTATTGATTGATGAGCCCCAAGAGATCAGATCCCCAATGGTAGATTATGTACATACTCATACACCTGTGCACACCCCAGATGAATCAGTAGAAAGCCTAGTGAGACATAAGCCTCATGCTTTATCTCCTACTCTTGCTAAACCTCTGGATGGTTGTAAGCCTCTTTCTTCATCTCTTGTTCTTGCAAAAGTCCCAGACAAATACAATCCCCTAGATTTGCCTCCTATTCTCCATGACCTCCCTGTCAATTACATCAATAATCTGCCCAGGTTTGATGGAGAAAATGGGAAGATCACTGCTGAAAAACATATTCAAAACCTTGAGGATTTTCTTGATCTGTTTGAGATAGAAGATGATGATGGCTACATCAAAAAAAATTCTCTATCATTGCTAGGTAAAGTTAAATATTGGTTTAAGAACTTTCCAGCTGCAAGCATCAGAAATTTTCAGCAGTTTGTGCAAGTTTTCCTGGATCGATGGGTGATCATGAGAAATGTCTTTCTCATCCTGGAAGAGTATGAA
>ML827433.1:24632-41809 GCA_009831015.1 Picea engelmannii | reverse complement strand
CTTTTTCAGGAGGATGTTTGTCTCTAATATTTAAATGATCAATCAGAAATAAGAAAGTTGTTATCAGGATTCTTGTGTCTAGATGTTGGTGGCGTTTCCTTTCTCTGTTAAGTGTTTCAAGTAATCATTTCACTTGTTTTCAAATTCTTATTGTCAAAGGATAGTAACAAAGAAGAATTTATTGGAGAAAATACTTTTTTTTCTGGTTCTTGATAGTCTTTATGTTTCTCTTCTAAAAGTTCAGTTTAGGAATTCTTAACTGCTCCTTTGCCTGGATTTTTTCCTCCCCTATTTCTTCCTCATTTCACACCATTAAAACTTAATTCAATCCAACATTTCCACTACCTTGCCCTATGTAGGATATTTGTCTAGATCTGATATTTAATCACATATGTAATCACAGACCCCATTCTCCCAATGGCCCTCCTTGTTGTCCCAAACCAACCATTTAAAAACCAAAAACCCCGATCCCTCATAACTAGCCTAATATCCTATTCCAAACCAAGCTAAATCATACAGAGAGAGCCCTCTCTGAGTCTTGGAGGGCTAGATCCAAGACTCCAAGCGGTTGAAATAGTTACCTCCATCAATTTCTCCCTCGGCTTGAGAAATTACAGAGCGTTAACACCTCACAGATGATAAATTGTTTTACCATAGAAAGAAGACTGTGCCAGCGAACTTTGAGTAAAGAGATGGGCATACCTTTGTCACATCCTTTTACCTTCCGAGACATAAAGATAAGAGTCCAAGGAACTTCTTCAACCTTTGCATTTTTGAACCATCTTTGACCACTTGCAGGGACTCTTGTATCTTGACTCAAGAAATCCTCTGTAACTTCAAGTTGGACATCACCCACTTTATCTCTACACCCATCGAAGGATAAAGCGAACTCTTGAGCAGTTTGTAAATTGAAACCCTGAAATTTACTAAGGAAAACTAGCCAACCAATACTCTATAGATCCTCTCTAGCATCGTCATATAAGAGCAGAGTTTGAACGCCATTAGGCTCGACTCTAATAACAGGCACCATTGTGAGTAAATGGGTCATCAACCAGACACAGTGCGTAGGTAGGGTTTGATAGAACAGAACAGAGCCATAACCCGAGCCCGAGGAATACCAACAGTGAACGACGTATGAGCAGAAAACTCATAACGATAAGATGGGTTTTAATTGAAATGCATGCAAAGGGGTTTGCGAAGCCCAAGACCAGACTTAGAAATGATGGCTGACTTCAAATTGTATTGTTACCTTTCAGAAAGTACAAACCAGGACCAAAACATTAAAAGGAAATAAGTGTGAAATGTAGTGGGTTCGATTATATGGTTTAGGAGGTTGAAAATCGAAAGTCATAAACCTAGTAATGAGGAAACATATAACCAAGGATCAAACAAAAACCATGCCAATGCTCAAATCAATCAAAAAAATCTTTTGTTGATATAACTTACAATCCCCAAGCATGTTTGATATTCAAAGAATCGAAACAAGGAGAATAGTCTTCAAAGAAAGGCTCCATTAATAAACTATAGAGACATTTTTCCTTTTGTAAATTTCCGAATAAAATGGTAACACAGTCGTAAGCTTTGTTTTCATGCTTGCAGTCATGAAAAATGACAAAAGGGGGAAAACTTGAAAACTTACCATTGTCATGGTGAAAAATGCCTATGAAGGACAAAACAATGTATGACCCCTAGTTAGGCAGCTACATAGATCATTTAATTGATATACAAAGTTAAGAATATTATTGAGCTGCCAACAGGGTTAAATACTAATGAATGTTAACTGCTAAGTGCCCTGTTAAATCTTAGTGATCACAGATCTGTGTCCTAGCTAAGTTGTAGACACTTGAGTCTTGCAACCCCCCCTTCCTCTACCTCGGGTGAGACTTCATCTACCTTCTAGGTGTTTCTGAAAGGTCCAGTAGTTAGAGTTTTGTTGGTGCGCTTTTGAAGAGTTGAACCCTAGGTCTGCCCCTATGCCAACAAATGGTTCTGTTGTCGAGACTTGAAACTGTGATTTCTGGGAACTGAGGAAAAGAGAAAGCTCTGTGTGTAGATATGTTGTTGTAGTGCACAGTACTCTACTTGACTTATGAAGATCTGTGCTAAGAAGAGAAGTCTAATCTGAAGAAAAAAAAAGGTAAGATCTTAAATCTTTGTGCTCTGATAAAGGTAAGATAAGTGGAAAATTTTGTTTCAAAATAATGGATCTAGGTATAATTGATAGATTTCATTCTAGTCTGCAAACTAGGGCACAACTAGAAGAAAGAATATATGATATGAATAGATTTGATAAAAATAGTGAAAGATATGTTATCCCTATGCATAGAAAGAATTTTCGGACTAACAAGAGGATGCAGGATCATAGAAAGAATTGTTTTCATGTCTATCACTGTGATTCCAGTGCGCAGTACAGGAAAGGTTGGGGATCATTTAAGAGAAAGAGAGGATTGACATTATTTTATAATTGCAAAAGATTGGGACATGTTGCTAAGGAATGCCCTAGTAGAAGTCATATTTGCCTTTGTTGTAAAGCTAATGGACAGGAAGTTTTGGACTGTCCTAGAATTATTGCTAAAGTTGAGAAGATGAACATGAGACAAGAAAACCATGAGGAAGGTCAAGAGACTAAGAATATGCTAAAGAACTAGAAAGAAACAGAGGCTATATTATTGCAGATGAAATAAATATTGAATGATCAAAGAGACATCAGTTTATTAGAGATTTTAAAAGAGAAAGAGTGCATAGAAACAAGAATAGGAGACTTCGACATAGACTATGTATTGGATGCAGAAACATGGGTGATCATTATGACAGAAAGTACTTGGGAAATCTTAGGAAAACCTGCTATGATTCCTTCATTGGGAGGAATAGCACTGTTTAAAGGAAATTTGATAACCCTATGTGGAAGACTTTCCCATGTACCTATGATTTCTCATGGAACATCGACAGAAGAAGAATTCAAGGTCATTAAGTTTGTTGAGAACAATGCTCCCTTTGCACTTTTGTTAGGAAATACTTGGATCGAGAGAGATCAGATCCGAAGGAGAGAAGAAGAGGAAGCTATAGAATAGAAAAAGAAAGAATTAAGGGATTTCATGGCTAAGAGAATAGTGCACTTAATAAAATAACAAGAGGACATGTTGAAGCAACTGAGGGCCAGATACTTAGCTGTCAAAGTTGAAAGAACACAAGAAGGCTTAAAGAACCTATCCATGTAGGAGAGTAGAGCACCGACTCTAGAAATAGTAAGAGAAGAAGTATTATCCTCGAACCTTGTGAAAGATCCTCAACCGTGCGAAGTTACTATGCCAAGAGGAGATAAAAACAAGGATGGAAAGAGGAATATAGAGATGCAGATCATAGGGAAGAAAGCAAGAAAGCTCAGTACGAAGAAAGCAAATCTAGAAAAATTCCAGAAGGTTCTAGAGAGGACTTCAACTTAGGAGACCGCAAGAAATATGAAGGAATACTTGCAAAACTTGAACCTCGTCAGAATAGTAGAACAACATCGACTGGCACTTCGCCACGATGAAGCAATATGACCGTTGGAGGCATCCCGACCGTTATAATGACGCTCTAGAACGACTATAAATGCAGTTATTACCGGAATGATTTCCATTTGACCGTTGGGACCGTGCCATAATGAATGGAATTGTATTGATCAAGACATTCCTACCCATTGGAGGAGTGCATTACGACGTTGTCTATTTATCCCGTCGAGCGTTGCACCAAGGGCACTTTCACAAATTGTGATTACCCGAGCCCACAGAGAACTCATCGCTTTCGCGAAGTGCTTATTGTAACATCGACATTCGTTCTGCTACCTTGATTGTTTGTTTACCGACCAGAGATATATGATCTTGAGCGTGTATGTCGGGCGAATTTATAACAGTAGAGAAATCCGTCGAAGAGATCCTCATAGACCTCATGGCTGATAAGGTCATGTCCGTAGGGGCACAAGATTCATAAACGAGAGGATTGAAAACATCCCCATTGACTGCACGTTGATCTGGGCCCTTCCAAACTACAACAAAGAAGAGAAGAAAGCATCGCGATGACTTGGAAAACGTGAATCTCATACCTTCAATCTTGCCTGACTATATCCTACCTCTAGCTGGCGCGATAAGTTGTGATAGCGTCCCGAGGGACTTCGACTATACATTGATTCTGTGTACCTCCCGAAGGGGATACACACCATTGGATTGCAGTTAGGACAGATTATGATGCTAAATATTAGTGACTTCAACTTAGGAGACCGCAAGAAATATGGCATGCTCGCACCACACAAGTACTTGACCAAAAAAATGGGGAAGAAGTCAAAGATAATCCCCCAACCATGGACCATGGAAATTGAAAGATCAACCATTCTCAATGTAATGAAGATACCCCACTTCAGCAGACATCAGGAGGTTAACGCATGCATTAAAATCCTCCTGTCATGCTACCATGGTGGTTACCTGTGGTTGGATCGACGCATCACGGTAGATCCGGCGCCGATCCATCAGATCACCGGATTAAGCATGCAAGGAAATGACCCTCGGGATTTTTACCCAGGGAAGGCTACAAATCACACCCTGGCATAGTGCATAAAATAAACCTATGACGATGTAGAGAAAGGGAAGAGAGGCTACAAGGTAGCCTCCATCCAAAATGGCGTAGTGCACCTAGCCTTCCAGTTGATCATTGGTAAGCTCGTCGGGAAGAACAAACCAATGCAGGTCATGGGGTTCGTCGTTGACATCGTAGGGAAATGCGTCGAAGGTATGCAAATGAACTGCATGAGATACCTCATCAACCAGTTAGAGAAAGACTGCCTCGAAGCTCAATATGAGGGCTACGAGTTCCATTTCAGTTGTCTATTGATTCTCATTTCCTTCATTGCTTGGGAGATGCCGGAAGGAGCGACCTTCCCTAAAATTGAGTCGTCTGAACCACTAGCTGCGAAATTCACTACGCTATGGTATTCAAGTGACATGGCAAAGAAATGGCAGTCAAACGCGGTGTTCCACACCTATTATCTACAGCTGAAGAGGGCCATTGAATCCTTCCCTCGCATGACGCTGAACACTCTGCACGGGTTCAGGCCACTTGCGAAGTTACACGCAGACAAGCACTTCATCTATATCACTATGCGTAGAGATGAACACAAAGAAGAGCTCCAGTCCTATTACAAACTCACAGAAGAGGAAATGGAAGAAATAACTATGGAATGGCTTGAAGAGTTCCTTTTACTAGTTGACCAGGCATAACTCTCTGAACTCGACCTCACCAGAAGCCCTATGGTTACTCGTGAAGAATATGATGCACCCAATAACACCAAGAAGAAGAAGAAGGAAGAGGTACAAGAATTGAGAAGTGCATCAAAGTAAACTACACCAGATTCACCTGAAGGAGGAGGAGGTGACGAAGTAGACAAAGAAGAGGATGAAGGGGAAGAAAGAAAATAGGAACATGGCGAAGTGACACCACTTACGGATCCCATCACAGAGGCTGAGACATGCAAGAAAAGAAAGAGTTCCATGAAGAAACATTCGTCATGAAATAATTCAAAAGCCAATAAAACTCCATTTCAGACTATTCTCGCGGTAGATGATATTGACCTCATCATTGCTGCTATATCAGATACCTCAAAGGACATTTCGCAGCTAAGCAAAGCCAAACATGAGACAATGTTTGATAAGATCAAGGAGAATATCAAAGGGGTACAACATGCTCTTTATTCAAGCCGCGTAGTGTCTACTGCGTCGTTGTCAGCAGGGGACATAAAAGTAATATATGAGCCTGCCCAGCTACACAAATTAGCAGACTCAACTGAGGCTCACCTTCATCAGGTCCAAGAAGAAAAGGAGCAGGCCATAGAGGCATTAAAGAAAGAAAAAGAAGAAGCCCTACAACAACTTCGGGTTGCGCAGCAAGAAAAATATGACCTCTAGGTGAATTTTGCAGAGGATAAAGTGCAGATTCATAAGGAAAAAGAACAGTTTCTCACAGAGAAGATGGGAGTCAAGGAGTCAGTCACCAGAGAAATTCTCTTTTTGTCGAGGCTCACATATATATAAGAAGACACAATGGAGATCCAAGTGGATAAGCTCGTTGAAGCTATTTAGCAGCTTCAAGCAAGAGTGGCATAACTGGAACTACAATCCATGCCAATCACTTCGCAGGAAGTGTGAGACCAAAGGGAAGAAACTGCTTGGAACGTAGTAGAAAGAATCAAGGCATTGGCCTTACAATGCAAGAAATTAAGCAGTCGAAGTGCACAAACCTATGAGCACCTCGTAGAGGACCCAGAACTAAATACATTGGAGTCACATCTCAAGGAGGCAAATCAACAAGTAGAGATAGTACAAGCATAGTTGAAGCCACTATTGGCAGTTGAGAGGACGAAAAGGTCCCAGGAACAGTGCACCATTCAACAACAGGTCCATGCCATCTAGAGTAAAGTCATGGAAGTGACCCAAAAGCTAAAACCAGTGCAGGATGGAGCCAATGCACTTTTTGAGAATATTGAGGGACAAGGTGCACAACTAGAACAAGTAGTCACCACGGTGGAAAAATGATTGGAAGGACCATTGACCGAGAAATTTATTCAGGAGTTCACCGAGCAGGAGGATCTAGCGAAGCAGCAGTTTGAAGCAGCTCAAGCCAAGCTCAAGGCCTTCGAAGCAAAGTTTCCCATATCAGAGTGACTCGGAACGAGTCATAGGTGATTTTTGGGGTCCGGTTGGCCCTCAACCAAGTTTTGGAGAACCTTGGTCGTGTTTGACCATTTTTGGGACTTCGACAAGCTGGTCGAAGATGAAGTTCCAGGTGAAGCAGATACTGCGGGATGTCTCCCCCTTTTGTGATATTTTTGGGTTTAGGGTTTATGTAACAGGTATAGGATGTCAGCCCATGGGTTTACCCATGTTTAGGCCCCATTTGTAGTGTATAAATAGATATCTAAGCGAAGTAAGAAAGTAGTAGGGAAACCTAGTAGAACCAGCTTAGTATGAAGCTAGAGGCTTTGTGCATACTATGTGTTAAGACTTGCAGAGCTAAGTGCAAGTGATTGTAGGAATCTTGTGTGCAGACTATGTAAGAAGGCTTTGTGCTATGACCTAACTTAGGGAAGCATGATCTGGTGAGGTGCGCCCAGATCTCTTGTTTGTTATCACACTAAGTTGCCTTGGGTTTTTCAGTTTGTTTCCATCCTTCCCTAAACCTTAGATTTTAATTTTTTAAGTTTAACCCTTTTTAAAATTGTGTTTGTTAGCACTCCTTTGATTAATAAAGTGTTGATTCATAACTTATGTTTTGATCCTCATTTGATTTTTGGACTTAGAACCATTTTTGTTCATGACTTAAAATTCGGTCCCCTTCATGATTTGTCACTAGGATCGATCCTCTCCATGACTAGATTGATTTGATAGACCATTTTCCTCATTCCTGCCCTCATAGCCATGCCTTGTTGTCCTTTGCTTACCTGTCCAATCATTTTTTCAATTGGAGCACTACCGACTCATCAGGATTTTCCATAGTGCCTTTCTTGTTCATTATTTTCCTTCTTGAGTTATGATTACAACGCTAATGTCATTTTCCTTGTTTTCAGTGCCAGGAGTTGGTTAAAAATATGCCTTCAAGATTTCGTATTTACGAGCTCTGATAACGGTTTGTGATTTTGAAAAACTCAAGATTGTTGCAGTGCGCAAACTCTCAGTTCTGACCAGTCGACAACAGTGTTGCCAGATCCGATGCTGAGGTAGATTCGGAGGCCGGGATGTTCGTGAATTCATCCTAAAATATCATTGAGGCTTCAAACAAGTGTTTATTCCACAGGTATCCCATGTTTCCTCCTCTCCACATAAATTTTCAAAGAGAATTAGCGCTCATATTTTTGGATTATCGGGCTTGCATAGTTGAGGGAGACCTTTCTTCACATCATTTTATCCTTGTCTCCTCCCATTTCAAACTTATGAAATTCACTACCTGTATGTCAAAGTCTGATACATCTGCTCACCATAGCGACTGATCTCACAACATCTAAACAAATATATCCTCTGCATACGCATTGGGCTACCTAAGGCATTGCTTAACCACACTGTGTCTCCCCTACTTCCTTTGACATTTGAGTTGAGCGTTTTCTACCCAGCTTCAAAGGGACAATTATAGAGTACCCTCTCATTCTCTAAGTGTTCAGTACCTGCATAAATCTAAGGGAGGGATTTCCATAGCCAAGACTTAGCTTACTAGAAATCAATCTGGTATAAGGGGAAGTTCTTGTAAAAGTGTAAATTTGGCCATTTAAAGCTCGACTTTTGGTCCTCCTGGTCATTACTACCCCATAGCCATAAGAAGCTCACATCCTAAGCTATAGAGACTCCTCAGATGAAGAAGTCACACAAGGGGGGCAAGGTAGTTAGAACTGAACCTGTGGATATGCATCTTTTTGAGACAGAGCCCATAGCAAGAGAAGTTTTTCAAAGAGTGGGATGCCTCTCGTTCTGCCATAATATGAAAAGATTCCATCCTGAGGTGACAAGGTGGTTTGACTTACATTTTGATGGTAGGAGAACCAAGGTAGGGGGTTTAGAATTTGAGGTGACTGAGGCCTCTATTTCAGCTGCAACACGAATCCCTTTCACAGGTGAGAAATGGTTTAAATCCATGGCTTTCAATGCAGCCTATGCCAAATATTTCCTTAAGCCTAAACATCAAGCCAGTGATTTGTGTAAAGGTGTGCCAAGGAATCAACTGATTGAGAAGTTTGACAGGATATTGAAGATCATCTAGAGTAACTTTACATGTGAATGGAGGTTTAACACATTGTATCAGTACCACATAAGGCTTCTGTTGCATTCTACTGGTAAAATTGAAATGAATATTCCCTACTATTTGTTGAGGAGCATAGGTAAGATGTCAGACAGGATTCAATCCAAGTCTAAGGATGTGGATACTAGCATCTTCCACTATGGATTGATTAGAATGCTAGTCTCTGAAGAATTGGTTAAGAAAGATATCTCATGGGAACATTTTGTTGTTGCTTCCCACTTCAAGTTGTATATAGAAACCACTCCTCAATAACATATTGCAAGCCCTTTATCATCCACCAGTGTTGCTAAAGAAGGTACCAGCAATAAGAGAAAGGGAAGAGTTCTTGTTCAATTTTCAGAGGTCATAAAGCAAGCCACATGAACTGAGGAGGAAGCTTGTCATTCCGCATAGAGAGATTTTTCACCTCCTCCTCCACGAGAGTTAGAAAAAGTTCCTTCTACTACTAAAACTATAGCAAAGAAAGGGAAGAAGCTACACTTCTCCTCTTCTCCTCCAGCATCCAATACCAAGGGCAGGAAACCTTTCACAAGATCATCATTTCCTAAAGAGGTTTTTGAAGAACAACCCCTACCAGAAAACCCTATACAAAAGAAGAAGGGTAAAGGCATTGAAAATCTTGTGGAAAGAAAAGAAGAAACCCCCGTGCAAAGGAAGAAAGATAAAGGCAAGGGTATCAAGAAGCCTGATGAGACAGACAAGGGAATTCCTATGTAGCAGGAAGAGGAGACCATGAAAAATCCTGTTGAGACTATGCATGTCACTACTCCACCTGATAGTCAGAAATTCAAAAGATTAATCAGGCAACTTAGGGATGCTAGGAAGGAGGTGGCTCAATTGAAAATAGAATCCATGTTTGACAAAGTTAAGATGAAAGAGCTCATGGATGGCTACAGTAACACCCTTGACCTAGCAAGGTTCATAGCAAGAAAGGCCCAGCCTCTCCATAGGCAGCTCAAAAACCTTTATAGGTAGAATAGAGGCTTCCAGTCTCAGAATAGGAAGCTCAAAGCAGAGTTGCAACATTTTCAAGATGAAGTGGCTCAAATAAACTTGCAGGTATTGGTTGAAGCTGCTATTGAAAAGGAGACACCAACAGTCAAGGAGAGCATAACTCCACTGAAGAAGCATGTCATTTCAAAAAGGAAGAAGCATGTTGTGCCAAATAAGGATCCTCCTCCTACAAGAAAGAGTGTCAGGTTAAGTGTCAGGGTAACAAAGTAGTTGTTACACATCAAAATTACTCACTTCGATAGTGTCACAAGTTTCATCAGTACCAATGTTGTAAGTGTCACATCTTGTCCGCAAGTTTTGCATCTTGACAATAAGTGTTGCAAGTGTCACAAACATCATACTGCCATCTTGCCCATGTCGTGCCTCTAATGACATCACAAAGACACTTAGGACACCTCAAAGGCTAGTTTGGAAGAAGAGAAATCAGTTGACAGGGAGTACAAACCTTTTGTCATTGAAAGAACCACTAAAAAATGAATTTTGGAGAGGAGTTCTCCCCTACCCACTGTCAGGGAGTGTTGGTGCTCCCTAAGCCTCTTTGGGGGCGTGTTTGAGCACCTTGTGCACCCTTTTGGGGGATCTCTACCATTTTCTGAGAAATTTTTGGGTTTGTTGAGACAAATAAGGGAGGAATCCCTCAATTCCTGAAGGTAGTTGGATTCGAATAGATGGTCAATGCATGATCTTGGGGAAGATCCTCAACTGAAGGAGAGGAATCCTCAACTTATCCCAAATATCTCTCAAGTGGTTGGACCTCTCCAAGGTTATATAACGAGGCCTTCTCATGGTGAAAGGTACATGGAAAAGATTGTATATATGAAACTTATGATCTCATGAGTGAGATGTCATCAAAGCAATCATTGTAGATTACTTGAGAAAAGGGGTTGGACAAGGAGAACTGGAAGAAGTTGTTGCACCTTCATTCAAAGGATTGCAAGTATATTTACTTGTTCTCATTAATAATCAATGCTTGGCATGTTTATTTCAAACTTGTGTTTGTTCCATATGAGTTTGTCTGTAGTAGATGGATCTATATTTGATATAATCTCAGTAGAGTAGGAAGTCCATTGTATCTTTGTTTGTCCTACAGGACCTATCAGAGAGCTCAGGATCGGAGCTCAGCCTGGACTTTGCAGGGACGAATGCCATTAACAAGGTACATATCTTTCTCCTTCTCTTTCATTTATTAGCTTGATTATATCTAAAAGGAAGTTAGTGTTCATGTTAAGAACTTTCTTGTCTTGGCCTTAGGAGTCTAGAGACCAAGAGGGAATCCACTTGTCCACAGGGGGATTCACCTACAACAGAAATTGGTGACTCCACTGAGGAGGAGCTCTGATTTTGGTTTCCATTCCCAGATATTGTTTTGGCCCTTTGCCAACTGATTTGACATTCTCCATATTGTCTTTTTATTCTTAGATTTGTTTGATTTCCTCTTTATGTCATCATGATCACCCTGATTGAATGAATTTCCTTGATTTTTTGAGTTTCTAGGATTTTTTCTGAGATTTTGTAGAAGATCGCTCCCTTTCCCTTGATATCAAGGTGCCAACACTCCCTGGTGGTCTTACATAGAGTGTTGGAGTGCTCTTGTACCCCTTACACCATAGCGTTATCCCATTTTCAGTGAAAAACCCTCTAGTTTTTCAATTTCTGGGTTCAGTTTTTGCCTTTTGCATTTGCTCAGGGTCTCATACTCTCACTTCATCTTGGTATTGGACTTCAACACCCTGTTTTATAAGGATTCATCCTCCTTTGTTTGGATTTTTTGACATTTTTCCTTACTTTGCAATAACTCTGTGTCCTTGACGATTTGGAGTCAATTTGTCGTTTTGTTCTCGTTTATCTGAGTGAGTGAAAACTTTGTAAGGAGTTTCAAAGGTCTTTTGTACTTTTCTTTCTAATCTTTGAGTCATCTTGTCCAATATATTTTTCCTTCCTTTTGAGTTTTTGATTTTCTGTTTCTTGTTTGATCACAACAAAGGTGTCTTTTGGTTTATGTGAAGTTTGCTTCTAGATTGCTTAAATCTCATAAATTGTGAAGTCCGATTAGCATAGGAAGCTTTAAATCTACTGGTTATCAGTCACATATAAACATTTTAGTGTTTCATTGGATTCCTTATTGAGGACTATTGCATGAGGTCATTTCATCTTAGTGTTTGACAGTGAAAGGAAAATCCTTCTCCTTCCCTTAATTAGACATTCATTGAAAGAATATATTGCTTATCATTTCTTATGCATGTTTCGGGAACTGAGTCATAATATCATCAGTCTTCACTCTCATACACCTATGAATAAACAACCACTAAAATCGACGCTTAACTAAAATTTATCAGACTTTTTACATCTTTGTTAGAAAACATACATTAGTTTAAGGTATAGGGCTTTGGAATAGGTTGAAAGGATATTTTTCTTGTATAGGCTTTCTGGGATCCCCCTCTCACACAAGGGTTACGCATGAGGTCGCATTCAGGTGAGTTACGGATATTATCCCTCCGTGGACCAATTGTTTGTAGTGGTCAGATTGTATATTGGGGTTCACTTGAAGGTATACCCACGATTATGTGTGGGAGCCTCACGATTTGATTTCGGACTTGTTATCCTGCCCATATGTTCCGACTGGACTGTCGACTGTACCTGCCTAGGGGTTGACTATGAATTGGTGACCTTAGTAGCCATAATATTTAGGGTCTCACAGAAGGTGACAGTGAAGGGAAGTCTCACTGTACCTGGAACAGACGTTGGTCAAACTCACTCGGGCTCCTTGGAGGGTAAATCCACAATTACTACATGGAATCTTGCACCAATGAATAATTCCATTAAGAAGGTCACCAACGTAACTTATCCACCCGATCTATCCCCGCCTCTTCCTATTTTGATCTCATGACGTTGGATTTCATCACCAACTAGTGGTTTCATTATGGGAAGGTTGTGTTTGATTGTTTGCTTCTCAGATTCATACCGTGTGTTGGTTGTGTTACTTAGTGGACCTTAGGTCGAGTCAGGGTTAATGGCATCAAATCCTGAGAGTACCAATGGAGGAACCCCTTCTCCTAGGGAACCTTATACCTTTCCTTATTTTGGAAACTTTGGTCCTCCCTACATTGCCACACTGAGTCTTCCGGGACTCACCATCGGATTACTGGTTTGGTTGCTCCCCACTTCGGTGGTCTTGAATCCTACCAATGTTTCAACTGCACCTAATACTTTAGATTTCATTACACCACCCACACATCAACCTCATGTCAAATTTTCATCTTCCTCACCCATTAAGTCTCCTTCCCTTTCTCTTTCTTCGCCTAGTGAAATCTCTAAAGCAAGTAGCCATGTTGATTGGAAGAAGAAGAAACATAAAGAGAAGAAGAAGAAGAGCCCGAAAAATACCAAGGCTCCAACAACATCAGATGTTGAGTCCCAACAACCAGTTATTGTTAATATTACTGGGAGTGTTGATGAGGTAAACAAGACTAAAATGAAGAATCCAAAACCCAAATTTCCTTGCAGTCTTTGTAAGGGTGACCACTTTCTAAGGGATTTCCTTGGTATTCCCAAGGTCTTAGAAAGTGTCTCCAAAGACACCCAGTATAAGAGTATAGAAGAATCACCCTTCAGATCAAATTATCAAAAAAAAAGATGCAGGAGTTGAGACTAGAAGAAGAATTTGTTCACTAGAACAAAAACACCTAGCACTCTTATCTACAATTGAACCAAACTGTTTTGAAGAAGCCAGCAAGGATGAATCTTGGAATAAGGCCATGGATCAAGAATTGGATCAAATAGAGAAAAATGACACTTGGGAACTAGTTCCAAGACCAAAGAATAAGAATGTGATCGGCACAAAGTGGGTCTTCAGGAATATATTGAATGAATATGGACAGGTTACAAGGAACAAAGCTAGATTGGTATGTAAAGGATATGCACAAGTTGAAGGAATCGACTTTGAGGAGACATTTTCCCCAATTGCCAGAATGGAAGCAATCTGTTTGCTTTTAGCTTATGCATGCTCCAAAAATATTAAAATGTATCAAAAGGACGTAAAATCAACTTTTTTGAATGGGGAACTTGAAGAAGAAGTGTACATTGAAAAATCAGAAGGATTTCAGTTGTCAGAAAATGCAGATTATGTGTGTAAATTAAAGAAGGCCTTGTATGGTCTAAAACATGCTCTTAGAGCTTGGTACTCTAGAATGGATAACTATCTGTAGCAGACAGGGTTCAGAAAAGGAAGTGCAGACAACGACCTCTACATCAAGGTAAGTCAAGGTAATATTTTATTAATTGAATTTTATGTTTATGTTATTATTTTTGGTAGTGATAATGACAGGTTAAGCCAGAAATTTTCAAAACATATGAAGAATGAATTTGAAATGTCATTACATGGAGAACTATCCGTATTTCTGGGACTTCAGATACACCAAAGAAAACAAGGAACTTTTATTTCTCAAACCAAGTATATCATATAAATGCTAAAAAGGTTCGGTATGGAAGATTGAAAACCAATTATCACTCCCATGAAAACTAGTTGCAAGTTGAGCAAAGATGATGATTCGAAGTCTACAGATCAGAGGCAATATAGGTCAATGATTGGCAGCCTACTATATGTGACAACATCTAGACAAGATGTAATGTAGGCAGTTGGACAGGTGGCACGATTTCAAGTTGCACCAAGGGAATCACATGTATTAGTAGTGAAGAGGATTTTCAGATATCTAAAAGGAACATAAGATTTTGTATTATGGTATCCAAAAGGAAAGGATCTATCACTTATTGCATACACAGATGCAGATTTGGTAGGTTGTATTGATAACCGACGAAGCACCAGTGGAGAAAAATTCTACTTGGTTGAGTGTTTAGTATCATGGCTAAGCAATAAACAATCATCAGTATCCTTATCTACAGCCGAGGCAGAGTACATTGGAACAACATCATGTTGTACACATGTTCTTTGGATGAAACAAACTCTGACAGATATACAGGTTGAGTATGATGATATCATTCCAATCTATTGTGATAATAAAAGCACCATCAATATCTTAAATAATTTAGTGATCCACTCCAAGATGAAGCACATTCCAATCAAGGATCACTTTTTACAGGAACAGTTTGCAGAAAATAATATCAGAGTTGAGTATGTGGGCACAAAAGAACAAGTGGCAGACATCTTTACAAAACCACTTCCACGGGAAGCCTTTGAGTATCTTCGTCGGAGACTCAGAGTTATTTATACTCCAAAATGAATTCTTTTTAATTTTTATCTTATATTTCTTAGATGTACATGAGGAAGCACCATAAGAAGATAGTTCAGTCAGGGGGAGAAGCCCCAGATGGAAATATACCTTTGCCATTGATGAGAAACAGGGAGAGATTTATCAGATGCAGAGGATAGAGGCATGGTTCTAGGGGGGAGCATATTTATCAGATGCAGAGGACAGAGGCATGGTTCCAGGGGGATCATGAGTGATATGATTTCAATATTGCATGAGAGTGTTGCCATCAATGCCAAAGGGGGAGATTGTTGATTAAGGTTGGTTGTCATTGATGCCAACCCTTGAAGAAAGCCCCGTAGCACAAAGGTTGGGTAATGGAACCAAGATTGTGTGATGTAAATATGAATCATTATTGTCTTGTCATGGTTGATAATAAGTAGAAATGGATGAACTCCAAAGTGTTCCCCTTATGGTGAAAGCCTTCACGGGAAGACGCTTTGCGGATTGAGTTATCCTAGAAGTATGGTTAGAGAACCCATGATTATTTGTTGAATAATGAGATGAAGGTCAGTGAATTTTTCATTGAAACTATCCTAGATGGATAGTGTTTTTCATTCCATTTCCGGTGGTATGTGTAATGTCACATAACTCCTCACGGTTAGAGAGTTATCTCCATGAGAAGTTGGAGAACCCGGGTTTGGGTAATGGACCCAAGTTTGTTTGATGGATAATGGTATGAGTTTTGATATATTTTTAGGTAATACTATTCTATATGGATGGTACATGTCATTCCATTTCTGATGGTATGTGGAACGTCACATAACTCCTCACGGTTTGAGAGTTGTGGCCTTACGAAGTAGGAGGACCCTCTTATGCCATCTAGAAGCTCCAGAAGGTCAAAGTAGTCAAAGTGGTTTAAGAGATTTTAGAAGGTAAATAATAAAGTGAATTGATGAGTGTACTATAATTCAAATTTAATACAAAATAAATTATTTAAATAATAAATTTAATGGAGAAATTAGAAGTGGGTTAACCCTAAAATAAGGAAAGTGGGCAAAGTGACCTAGAAGATGTTTTTAAGGAAGCTACTTGGAGAGTATAAATAAGAGGAAAGGCTCTCTCATTTTAGATACACTTGAGAATATTGAATACATATAGGTGTTTGAGGTAACCAAAGGATATCTAAACCTAATTTCTGAAGGAAGGTGAAGAAAATAAGGCGTGAATTGAAGGAAGGATAAATTATTTTGATGATGCTTTCTAAGGTATGTTATTTATAGGTCATATCACCATTTTCCCAATAACTTTTTTTTAGAATGATTCATACTGTGAAAATTCTATTCCATTGAGGAAACATATCTAAGTATCTATGGTAAAAAATTCAGATTTTGGGTCCTTGTATTTTTGGAGTTACACTCCGTGGAAAATAGGGTTTGTGGTTGGTCCTGAAACTATTCAAAAACAGGTGTTTCGGGTAAAAATGTCATAACTTCTTCATAATAGATCCAAATTCAGTAATACCAAATTTTGTGGTTATATTACAGTCTTTATTATTCTATGTAATAGTTTCAGATCGATTCAAAAAACATTTCGTGCGGGGCATGCTCTACATGTTCACTCTCTAGAATAAGCCAAAATTCAGCAAGGTATGCCATTTTTGCTATAACTACTTTTATGAGAGCTTCCAAGTAGTGAAAACTGGAGGAATTGCATAAAACAAACTGAATAACATTGTGTATAAGTTTTAGATATTTATTCATTACAAGTACAAAGTTATGATTATTTCAAGTTAGGATTGTTGACTAATCCAAAACTAGTCATGTGAGACTAAAGAAAAGTTTGATGTAAATGCTAGTCTCTTATTGTTTAAAGTTAAGGAAGGCTTGCAGTTATGTGATCATATACACCAGATCTATTGTAGAGTTATAAATCATATTTGGATGATGAAATTGATGAGGGATTTTGGTTGAGGTACAAGTTGGGTACATGGTTGAAACAAGTAGTTAATGAGTTGGCACATACATGAGGTGTATAGTTGATGATGTTGGTGCATATTGATGAGTCATAATTGATGAGTAGTTGATACATGATTGGTACATACTTGGTACATGGTTGGTTGCACTTGTTTATGGTACAGGTTGATTA
>ML827433.1:10435-24532 GCA_009831015.1 Picea engelmannii | reverse complement strand
GTGGCAGTCCACTCAGATACCTCTGAATTTTGACAGCCTCGTCTTTGATGAATGGAACATACTTCAGTAGTTCCAGAAAACTTCGTTCATACTCATCAATGGTCATATTGCCCAATCTGAGTTCGAAGAACTCCTTCATCTTTCTATCATAGTATCTTTTAGTCATGTATTTCTTCTCGAAATACCCCTTAAACTCCTTCCACGTGACCTCTTTCTCTCTGATGTGTTGCACTTGCACAAACTGATCCCACCACATGGACGCTTTTCCTTTCAGCTGGTACATTGCAATTCTTCCCTCTGCATGAGCGGAATAATTCTGCAACTGGAAATATTTCTTCATGCCAAGCAACCATGTCTCAACATCTTCCTCCTTCTTATGCTCCCCATAAAATGTTGGAGGTTTAATTTTATTCATTTCTCCTTTCAATTCCTCCCTTCCATATTTCTGATGTTTTCTAGTAGGTGATGGGCTTGAACTGTTGTGTGTCTTACTGCCAGAACGTTTTTGGGAGCGACTGTGATGTCGGCTACCACTCCTCGACCTGCTTCTTCTCTCATGAGTTCTTCGACTCTCCATCGTACTTGAGTCTCTTCCTTTCTCAAGTTTCTTCTCTATTCTTTCCAGACTCTGCATGAATCTTAAGTTTAATTTCCCTTGTCGATCTCTGACTTTCATGATCTTTTGGCTATCAGCTCGGTGTTCCTTGGCCTCTCTTTGTAACCCTTCAATGATTTTCATCATATGTCCTTCCTTATCCATCTCTTTTCCATGCCCATTAGAGTGTGATCCTTCGACTCCCTGGTTAACATCCTTTCCTTCTTGTTCATCTTCCATTTCAGGGATAATTGGCATTCTTCCCCACTCCATACTTGGCGTTGATTATCTGGAGTTTTGGTCTTCGTTGAACTCTGCACACGCACTGTGCAATTGAATTCGAAATTTGTCAGGCCATTAATATTTATGAACAATCCGCCACATTCATAATTAATACGAACAAGAACGAAAGTTATTTCAGCTTCACAAGTTTTCTGAGTTATGTATGGCTCTGTGTTTTTCGGGTGTCCGAAACTTCAATTCAGTTATTTCGAGACTTCCAGTTTCGGAGTTTCGCAACTCCTGATGTCGAGGTTTACTATCCCCTCGGATTCCCGATCTTCGATGACCCTTTTAACGTGCTAGTCCTTCTGGGCCTAGCCCTTGACTCATATGACCATGCGCCAAGACCGTGGCCGTTTTCCTCTCGTGTCTACTCCTATCGGGGTTTCGGCCCTTGCACTGTCAACAGGCGCATGACTTCGCAATCCTCGCCTCTCCGATATGCCTTAGCCCTCCAAGCTATGCCCTATCCGATGTGACCGTTGTCTTGTGACCCAGGCCTTATCCCTTATCGGGGTTCGGGGTTTCGCAAATATGAATGCGCCAAAATGCTTGACAGCAGAATCCCCGATTTCCCGATTTCCGATGGGCTCCATCTGTGCTAGCCCTCCGGGCTAGAGCCTCATCATACAACCACACTATATGACCTCCACCCTACCCCGTCGGGTTTTCGTCGATTTCAATATCATGCTCGTACGCTCACGGGATCTCCGATGGGTCCCAGTCGTTGACTTGTCAACAATCCTTTCTCTTGTTGCTATAAATCTGCCACCTGTCCTCCTGACAATCGGTGTGGCCCCACGCACCTAAGCCTTATCAGGAAATCGCGTATCGCGATTTTCCCATGCACGAAACCCTTGCCTTCGGAATCTCCGATTTCCCGATTCCTGATTTCTCGAATCCCGATTTCCGATGGATGACTTTTCTATCGGGACTTTCCCAATGAACCTCAATCACCGATGGATTTACTCCTTGTCGGGACTTTCCCCGATGGTGCAGATCTCTGCCACGTGTCCACTAATATAAACGGTCTGGATCTTGTCGCAAATTCACGGATCGCGATTTCGTGTGACAAGATTTTTACGTGCTCGAGAACTATGATTCTCCGATTTCCGACTCTGCGGAATCTCCTGACACGTGTTCCCCCCGAGATTCATGGCTATGATCCCTCCTCGGGTTTCCGAGAATCACAGGGTCTCGATTCTCTTGAGTTCTAATATCCCGACGCTTCTTCGGGACTTCTCCTCTACCCATGAGGACTTAAGTCCTGCGCAACTTCTGTCAACTCAGACGATTGACAGGTAATCCCACAGGGATCTTACGACTCACGATCCTCCCGAGTTAACTCCTATGCAGTATCCAAGGCTTTAAACCTTGTGCACGTTCTCCAGATCTGACGGTTACAAGGGTTCGTCTTCCCTTTCGAAAAAATCTGACGGTTCTAACACCATTGGTGCAGAGACCTGTCTCCCTGTGGTCATAGACCACACCAGCTGCGGTTTCATAGAACCGCTAAACCTCCTGAGCTTACAGGCACGGTTAAGTAACTCCTATACACTCCGGGTCATACCAGGGTCAGAAATTGGTCCTCCACACACAGTGTCTCCTCTCACCTTCGATCCAAAGACCACTCAATTGGCCCATCTAGGCTCAGTGTCGAAACCTTAGCTCTGATACCAATTTGTAGCGTACCCTTTCACTACCCAGGTTTCCCAACCTCTCAGTTTACCATTCTGTACATGGAATTATAAGCAAAGGCATTTAACACAATTAAACACACTTAAATATCAGAGTAATATACATAAGATGTTGTTACAATTACGCAAACCATAGCAGTCACAGTACTTTATTTACACAGCGGAAAACATGATACAAAACAGCACAGTCATGCGAACATGATTAAAACATAATTCAATACTTATCTTTTATCTGCTGTAGAAATCACCAACCAAGTGCAGGCCTTCCACGAACCTCCCAGCCTTAGACCACATTGTTCATCAGCTCAACAGTAGGTCACCCCCAAGCTGGGACCGAGCTCCACCCTAAGGCAAGGACTCTAGACTCAGGTTGAGGTTACAGGGAAGATAGCACATACACAACCACCAGGAAGAAAGCTCTCCCAGGAATCTCCCACACTCACTGCCCACAGACCCTCATTCCCCACATGCCTGCTCCACCCTAGGGGAGTGCACCTTCTATGTCACCTAGACAGTCCTTTGGCTGCCAGTCCCCCTTATCTTGGGTTACAGGAACAGACCAGACCGGAAGTCTTTGGGCTCTATGGCAGCTACAGGGATTTCTTCCAGGAGTTCTCTTCTCCCTCTGCGCACCCTCTCACCTGGAGGAGTCGCTCACAAGCCAACAAGCCTCACGCAGGCCAGTACTGCGTGGTCACATCAATCCTCAGGAAAATGCAGACACAGGTTTTCCCAAATCGGTTCAACAATCACTAGATGATCTCACAGCAATGACTTCGTAGCCGAGACTTCACACACAGGTTAACTCGGCTTTTCCCCAACAACAAGGATTCTTCCTCTCGGGTTCAACACAGGGACCCCGTTCAGGAATGTGCTCACGGGATCTCCCAGAGACAGTCACAGACTCACAACTCTGGATAGGGTATACACGGTTTTCCTCAGGCAAACACAGCTTAACGATTTCAGAGATGAATCTGGATATCCGGCAGAGGTCGTACTGGTTCCACGCACAGTGGTTCGGTTCAGAATGGATGAGAGTGTCCCCCTCTCGACTTACTTCCTCTATTTTATTTCCATGCACCAGGGTTGACACTTGTCACCCTGGGAACTGCATGCGTTCCATCCGTACGCCCTCCTCCCATCACTTGGGAATTCACGGGACCTTCCAAAAAGACTTAGGATAAAAGAATGTGCACATGGATTTTTAGGAATAATATTAAAATGTTAATCCAGGCCTAAGCCCCCTGGGCTTATCCCCTAGGCTCCTCACTCAGCCCCTTTCCCACCTTCCATCCCCTGATCCCTTGCCCACTCTGTGGACACTCAGTCCCCCATCACTCATTCATCGTGGTCGGGTTGCACTGGTGGTATTTATATTTTATTAATTGACCTGCATACATACAAGTACGTAAACAGGCTCCTGGCCTTCTACACTTAGGCTTCCTGGCCTAACAAAACACATAAGCCTAGAGCTTATACAAAACTTGGCTCACCAGCCTATAGAACATATTTACAATTCTTTGCATATATCATGATCTGTAACGGGGCTCGCCCTTGGGGACACTACATGGGTGGCCACCGATATCCACCTGGATCATTGGCACATTTCTCACACAATATGGTAGACCTTGTGCTTTCACTAGCCAGGCTTTAAGTGGCCGCAATTTGGGAAAATCTACATATGAAAAGGAAATGATGTACATTCTCCATGCGGTGCACACATGGAGACCATATCTATTGGGACACTGTTTTCAGATCAAAACATATCGCCATAGTCTGTATTATTTCCAAAAGCATAGGTTATTCTCCCCGGAACATAACAAGTGGCTGAACAAAATGTTGGTCTATGATTATGAGATCATATATAAAAAAGGAAAAGACAGCGTAGTGGCAAATGTGTTGTCAAGACAATATGAGGATGAAGTTTCCCTCTTTTACTTATCATTACCAATTCCTAATCATATTGAGGAAGTTCGACAAGAGTGGCTCACCCACCCCACTATATCACTTTATTTTCCAAAGTGGTCACTTGATGAAGATGCACCTTTTTTTATCGGCGGGCATTGAAGGATGTGGGAAAAAGTATTCATCGTTTCATCCCTCTGTCACGTGAGATCTTTCTCAAGCAACAGATTAATAGAATTGTATGCTCTGTCGTTTTTGTTTTCTTTCGCCATGGATAGTTTCTTGGGTGTGCGAGAGTGATTTTCCTCAAGAGATACAAGCTCGAGACCCAACTTTATATACTCGGACCTCGTCGCGGACATGCACTAAAAAAAATGATCAAGAGAAGCCTAATTTGATGCCACTGATCTAGATCTCAGGGGATGATATTTGGATGGCTTGAATGTCGAGAGAAGAGGAGCTTCGACGTGCCAATATTGCATGAAAAGAAGCATGGAAAAAAACATGTAAATGAAGTACTCGGGAGGTGAGGCTCAAAGAGGAGCTTCACCTCTAAAACTAATTACTAGTAAATCACTCAGAGCTAATTAATCTCACAATGAACAATAGAAAATATGATAAAAGTCAAGTAAGTAACTTGATATTATGAGAAGGCTTGTTAGGTCTTTATATAACATTACAAAATGGTCCATTGGAAAAAGTCAAAAAGAGCTCATTAAATGAGTCTCTATTATTTGTATAATAGATCTAACTACCCAGCTAACTAAGTAATGGAAAATAAAACCCAATACAATAATGGAAATAGCTCATTAAATGAGTCTCTATTATTATAATAATAGATCTAACTACCCAACTTAGTGAAAAATAAAACCCAATACAATAATGGAGATGTGGGACTCTCTTTGACCCATATGGGCAACCTGTTATCCCAATTAATTAATGAGGAGGTGGGAATCTACATGGGCAATCTATTAACTTTATAGCTTTATGACTTTTGCATCTGAATTTAGACCATATACCACCTAAAATTCGTATCATTCCTCCCCCCTTATAAAATGATGGTCCACATCATTTCACCCATGCTATAAAGAGACCCATGAGTACAATGGTCTAAGTCCCAATTAAGGGAATGGTTTTGTGTGGTTGACCCATAACCATTTACATTAATAAAAAATGGAAAAATCATGACTTTGGAGGCTTTGAATATCCTTCTACAAATTTATTCATAACTTATGCTACAGGTGATGAAATCCAATTCTGTCGAAGACCCATTTGAGCTACTAAATACATATTTCCATCGGTATAAGTAAATTGTTCTGAGGTGGCCCATGGAGTGAGAAAAAACTTTTTGAAGTTCAAGTGACGCACAATCGTCTTGGAAGAAAGACATGCATATCTTCAATCAATTATATCTCTCAAACCATAAAACGAAATAAAATTCCATGAAATTCCCATTTAATATATTGAATATATATTTCCAGCCATATGTTGAACTCTTTTTTTAGTTTCCTAAGAAGGGATAAAAATATCGTTGAACATGGTGGTACATGCGGCCTCCTTGGGTAAAATACATGTTGACATTCAATCGATGATATCTCTCAAACCAGGAAGCCAAATGAGATTCTTTGAAATAACCATCTTGAAGATATATTTCCAATGAGCTATGGTAGAGCCTCTAAAATGATGTGTACAGCCACAAATGATGCCTAGGATTGGTAGAGAAGCATGGGTTGTTGTAGAGGTTTTGGAACCTCCGTGGGCAGCATGGAAACCCTGCAAATTTGTTGAAAATGTTGCAAACCAATGGATGTAGTGGATCCATGTATAGATGTAGGGAATACATGTATGGATGTAGTGAATCCATGTATATATGGTTATCCTCGTAATGGTGAATGAATATCTGAGGGTAAAAAAAAACCGTAGTGCCTATGGACCAACTGTGATGCTTACAGTGTATGGCTCGGAAAATGGATTTTGATAGTACCAAAAGGAGGTTGGTGATTGTTTCAAATGTTTGAACCCACATCATGCTTCAAACCCTTGTTACGATGGAGAGTGTACCCACTCTAATACCATTGATCCAAATTATTTTCTTCATGAAATGAGAGCGGAGATATAATAAAAAAATGTACAAAGATATCTCAGATATCCAATAATATAACATAAATATATCAGAGATGCAACCATAAACATAGAGGTACAGTAATACACAATTTCTATTAATGAGCGAAATGTACAAAACTGTAGAAATACAGAGTGAAAGACTCGCTGGAATGGTGGCATCTTATCTCTAAAAAGAGATGTAATGGCCACTCACGTTTGCAAGAACATGATTACAATGTGGCTCTAAAGGCATTTTTAACATAAAGAAAATCCAAAACCCTAACCCCGAAAGATGAAAATCCAATAGTTTTGTGGACCCCGTTTTGGGTAGTTTGGTGTATCAACTTCCCGGGGGTGTAACTTCACACGATCTTCGTTTTGTGCGCATGATAGATCGTTGGAAAGGCATCATCGGGGAGATTCATTTTGGGGGCTCAATAAGAACATTTAGTTGTCATATAGGTTCTCAATCCCAAAAAATAATAATTTAGGCCCTCAAAATGGCCCGATAAGTTTAGGAACCGAAAAACTGCTAAAAATAGTAAGTTGTCCACAAACTATTTTGATCTAGTTGGAATAGGTGGGTGGCCACCGATATCCACCTGGATCATTGGCACGGTTCTCACACAAGATGGTAGACCTTGTGATTTCACTAGCCAAGCTTTAAGTGGCCGCAATTTGGGAAAATCTACATATGAAAAGGAACTAATGGACATTCTCCATGCGATGCACACATGGAGACCATATCTATTGGGACACCATTTTCAAATCAAAGCATATTATCATAGTATGGAGTATTTCCTAGAGCAGAGGTTATTCTACCTGAAACATAACAAGTGGCTGACCAAAATGTTGGGCTATGATTATGAGATCATATATAAAAAAGGAAAAGACAACGTAGTGGCAAATGCATTTTCAAGACAATATGAGGATGAAGTTTCCCTCGTTTCCTTATCATTACCGGTTCCTAATGAGATTGAGGAAGTTCGAAAAGAGTGGTTCACCCACCCCACTATATCACAGGTAATTCAATGACTTCAGGAGGACCCTAACCCGTCCATCGACTACACCTACCAAGACAATATCCTCTGATATAAGGAGCGCTTAGTTATGTCTCTCACTTCAGAACTCAAGCCTCGAATTGTAAATGAGTTGCATTCATCTACCATTGTTGGTCACTCAAGATTCCAAAATACATATGCTCATGCTCTCCGTTCTTTTTTATGGGAAGGCATGAAGAAGAACATACTTACCTTTGTTACTGAATGTGATAATTGCCAACACAATAAACGTCGAAAAACAAAAAACATATGTGATGAATCTGAAAGAACTCTCTGATCAAAGGTGAAAAATTCAAGACCCAAGGAGATCTCCATTCTTTACACATTCCATCTTCTATTTGGACTGCCATCTTCATGGAATTTATCGTGGGCCTTCAAAAAGTGGGAAACAAGTCAATCATCATGGTCGTGGTCGATCACCTCTCAAAGTATGCACATTTGTGTTCCTTACCACTCCATTTTACGCCCACTATGGTATCACAAGTTTTCATTGATCATATTTTCAAACTGCATGGCATGCCAATATCCATTGTGTCTTATCATGATCCGACTTTTACCGGCACATTTTGGAAAGAATTGTTTAAATAACAGGGGACATAGTTGAAAATGAGCACATCATACCACCCCAAAATGGACCAAACATAATTTGTCAATAAATGTTTAGAAACCTACTTTCATTGTTTTTCCTCGGACAAACAACATCAGTGGGTGCAATGGTTACCCTTGGTAGAATGGAAGTACAACACTTCCTATCATACAACAATCAAAATGACACCATATGAAATGGTGTATGGCCAAAAACCACCTATAGTAACTTCATATCTTCCAGGCACATCCAAGTTCCAGGATATTGATAAGATACTACAAGGTAGAGCAAATAACCTCGCAGCTTTGAAGGATAACCTCCATATGGCCCAAAATTGTATGAAGCAACATGCTGACCAACATTGTTCTGAACGGGTTTTCCAAGAAGGTGAGCAGTTTTTTCTTCGCTTCCAACCTTACAAGAAAACCTCCCTCAAATCCAATGGCCACCAGATGCAGGAGCATTTTCTCACAAAGGCCATATGAATTGTAAATCAGACCTTAGGGTTTTGATCATTTTCCCAAGAGGGGTTTTGCTGTAAAATATTTGTACTAAATGCTAAAGTTGATAGGTTATAAATTAGAAGGTTCTAATTAGTGTTGAGTTAGATTAATTAGATCAGTTGATTGAGGGATGACTCGAGGAAGTTTGAGAATTGAGTTGCTGGAATGTAGCAGTCAGTTCATGACTCATTATTTGGATAAGATAGGAATTCTATTTTTAGAAGTCAGTTACAGGTTTTTAGGAAATTGTTATGAGAGTTGGCAGTAGTTTTCCATGCATACAAATGTAAGCCTAAGGGTAAAAAGTGGGGGCGACTTTCGGTAGTGATAGAGGGACTCGAGCGGTCCAGAAGAAAGGAGATGGCCAAAAGGAGAAGGTCGGGCCATAGGTAGTTGAGTTAAGATCTCAGGCAAAATTGATCAGGTTTTGTTTATGCATGTATAGTTCATTTTATTAATAAAAAGCAGATTTTACATTTCTGTGTATGGATTTATGCATCTTGGTGAATGTTAAACCTCTGATGAATATGGTTTTAATTTGGAAGTCTATATTTGAATGTGTATAACCTAGTGACAGAGAAATCTATACTTGGTTGAATTGTTAATGAGGAATTGAGTATTGCAGGACTGGGTTTTAAAGAGATTGATAACATCTGCATATATATATTAAGTTTACAAGTGATCATAAGTGAGTTCGATCACAGGGTTTATCCATAAAGAGAACCATTGACATCAAAATGCAAAATCGTGGAAGTTTTACCAAATAGTGAATGCAGAAAATAAACCTACAGGTGTCGTCGGATCTAGTTTTAAGTTGATACAAGTTGTCGATTGGAAGGAGTCAAACTCCGACGAAGTAAAAGGAGGAAGGTTTGACGCAGAACCGTTGGATCTGGCTAAGAGTGAAAAAGATTCGTCGATGAACAGTTTTAAACCCCGACAAATTCAAATAAACAAAGGTTCAACGATATTACACTGGAATCGTTGATCGTGGCGAAGGTATATATCCATGGTGGTGACCCAAATCGGTGTGAGAAGTAGCCAGAAGATTAATGGAAAAGTCGAGACTGAAGTTCTAATTAGAAACGATTTTTGATATGCAATTTTGGGGTCTGATCATAGGATCGATGGGTTGAAACCTCATCTGTGTTAGAACTTGCGCGGTTGTTAAGGATTGGAATGGGGCCGACATTCCAATTAATTATTGTTTAAAATTTTGAAATCCACCAACGAATCGTGGGGTAAAGGTAAGCGCCTTTTTGTGGTTTAGTCTTGTTCATAGTATGAATTCATATGGTGAAAAGGGACTGTGGGGATTAAAAGGGCTTAACCATGTTTAATACATAATTTGGATTTTGGTCTTAGCCTATATTGTTCAAAGGTTAAAGTTAAGTGCCAAAAGGAGGGGAAGACCGGTATAACTACATATAATTAGCCAGTGATATGTTAAGGAAAATTCTAACAATAATAATCCTTCAAGTACTAAAATGTTTGTATGTCTAAGATATATAGAAGGATGAAGGATTTGAAGTCTCAACTTTAGGAGGCAAAGAGTATTCATTTGATTTAAGGCTACCTATTTTGGGGATTTGTATCTGGTGGGTACATCAAGTGGTATAAGAGCAGAAGAAGATTTTGTGTAAAGAGGAAAGGAGGTACAAACATGTTGAGGTTTGGTAAGAATAATTGGTCTTCATAATTATGCAAGTAGTAGCAAAAGAAGAAGAATCCTGCAGGCAGAAGACAAGTCATGGAAAGAAATATACTTTGGGAGAAAAGTAGAACAAATATGGAGAATAATGTTATGAGGACTGAAAGGACATTGAATATTGCAACAGTAACAGTAGAGCCAGCACAAGAAAACTGCAGCAGCAGTGTATGTTCAAGAGGAATTGGAACAGTGAAGTAATGGTCTTTTGTTTTTAGTTAATTTGTAAACAATAATTGATTACAGGTAGCAGTAAGAGAAAGTAAGGAAGATGGAAGTGATTCTATCCAGCTGAAGGTTGGAACGGAAGGAGATGGTGAGTAAGTCAAATGCAGAAGCCAGAGGAGCAGAGAATACTCAAATGAAGATTCCATAGGAGGGAGTCGGCAGAAATACCAGTGGAAGACTAAGCATGGAAGAGCTTAGTGTGGTATTTGAAGACAGGTTGATAAATTCAACTTGTGGAGATGGATTGTTTGCAGCTCACAATGAGCAAGGAAAATCTCATGGAAGAAGGAAGACTATGATTACTAAGGATCATAGAAAAGGTTCAAAGAGAGGCCATGAAATATCAATTCAAGACAGATTTGATAGAAGAATAGCTGAAATAGAAATGCAGCTAGATGTGTTGGAAGAGTTGTTGCAGAGGAATGAAGAAGACCAAAGATATGGATGGACTCTACATAAGAGAAAGGTGAATTGGAATTTGTTGCAGAAGAAACTGAGACAGGGGATAAAGAAGAGAGAAGAACTCACAAGATATGAGTTACAACAAGGGAGAATTGTTGAAGAAGAAGTCAATTATGAACCTGAACAAGGATCTATCCTAGGAGAGGATAGTGATGATGATGAAGATATGATGTTGACTAATCATTGTATGAATCATTTGAAGGGTGAAGATCAACTAAGAGACTTGATGTATAAAACATCAAAAGAGGTTGCAAGGCCTTATGATTTTAAAACTAATGATTGGTGTGTGTTTGCAGGTTGTTCAAGCATGGAAGATGACAGACAGTCATTTAAAACTATCACACTAATAGAGAAGAAGATGAATACTTATAGTCATATAGAAGGCTCAGAAGAAAGTCAAGGTGAAATGAGAGGAGATGCCATCAAGAGGACAAGTCAAGAGAAACTGGACAGAGTAATTGATGAAGTTCTAGAAGAAATCAGTAAGATAGAGAAATTGATTCAAGCAAGAAATGAGGATCAGTATTCTAGATGGATCTTGAGAAAGAATAAAGTGCAATGGCATACTTTGCAGCAGAAGCAAAGACAAAAGAAAGTTGACAGGAAAATTAAAGAGTTCAAGGAAGATGAGGTTCAACAAAGATTGATTGAGAATCTCATAGAGTGTCTGAACATTAGGAGTCATCAAGAAGTTTTGGTGATGGAATCATCAAACAAGACTTTAGAGTCTTGTGGTTTTAAAACTAACTTTTTGTGTATGAATGCAGATTTCATTGAATATGGACAGTTATTCAATGTTGTCACGGAGAAGAAGGAAAGTGAATTTTTGTATCTTCAAAGGATTGAAGAGGAACAACTACTAAGAACTGTTGGGGAAGATTTTGTAACTAATGGACAGTCATCAATGACTGTTGACCATAAAACCAATTAGGAGAAAGAACAACTATTTAAAGTTGTTATAAAGGATGAGGAAGGTTGTATAGAGGTGAAATATGAGGACAGACAATCTCATAAAGGATATGTTGAAGTAGGACAACAATCTAGTGTTGTCACAGAAGAAAAGGAAAGTAAAAGTTTAACTCTCCAGAAGATAGAAGAAGGAGATTCTCATATATTTGGGATGAAGAAGGAAGAGCAGTTACTAAACATTGTTGTGCAAAATTCTGCAGATGATAGACAGTTACTGAAAACTGTTAATTTTGAAGACAGTCAGAATGAGGAACAACTGTTGATAGTTGTTTCATAGAATGGAGATAGTGAAGACTATGTAGAGTTCTTGGGAGAAATTCCAAGTGAGATGCAAGACTTGTTCCATGAGTTAAGTCTTTTGGAGAAGAGACTAGAAAACCAGAGAGTAAGTATTCATATTGTAAAATTAGAGTTGAATGAAAATGAGGAAGTTATCATGGATGAAAAACATGAAAAAGAATTTGTCAAGGACATTGAGTTACAAAGAAAACATAGTGGAGCATTTGTGTTTTCTGATTTGAATAATTCTGATGAAAATTTATTTGCAAATCCAGAAAAGTGTGAAGTGAATTTAAAACAAGAAATTGTCTATGAAGACCAGACTGAAGTGAAAAAGAATAAGGCCCTGATGTCTCATGAAGATGAAGTTATATTCTTGTTACAGTATGCAGTTGTTAAGAAGAAGATTATCTTGAAAAGCAGTGAGGAAAATGAAGTTGTGGAGTGTCATTTCAAACTTGAAATGTTATGTGAAGTGAGAAAGGTAAGAGATTACAAGCAATATCAAATTGTTGAGATAGAAAATGAAGTTGGAAAGGAAGCAAAAAATCAGAGTTTCTAAAGGATGTCAGTGGGAAAGAAATTTCTATATCTCATATGGTTATGAGAAGAGGCATGAGAAGAAATATTGGGTAGAAAACTATAGTGTTTTTACTCAGGACCAGATCCAGTCACAAAAGAGTGATGTTTATCAGTTAGAAATTGAATTGGATAGAGAAATAGAAGAGTTATGGAGACTCGTGAAAAATTCCAAGAGAATGTACAGAATACAGAGGAAGGAGATCAATTGCTTAAGCTCATTGACTAAAAAATATGTTACAGGTGAAAGTAATGGAAGATTGTAAGAGAAAGGATGGAAGCCTGGTAAGATAAGACTAGCAATGAATTGTGATGATAGCAAAGGAAGTGGAGAATTACAACACAAATTTTGGGATCTAGGAGGAATGAAGATTGAATGCATATGACCTAGAGGTCATAATACTTTCTACCTTGGGAATCTGATGCGGGATAATTTGCTCACTAAGGTCATATGAATTGTAAATCATACCTTAGGGTTTTGATCATTTTCCCAAGAGGGATTTTGCTGTAAAATATTTGTACTAAATGCTAAAGTTGATAGGTTAGAAATTAGAAGGTTCTAATTAGTGTTGAGTTAGATTAATTAGATAAGTTAATTGACGGATGACTCAAGGAATTTTGAGAATTGAGTTGCTGGAATGTAGCAGTCAGTTCATGACTCATTATTTGGATAAGATAGGAATTCTATTTTTAGAATTCGGTTACAGGTTTCTAGGAAATTGTTATGAGAGATGGCAGTAGCTTTCCATGCATACAAATCTAAGCCCAAGGGAAAAAAGTGGGGGCGAATTTCGGTAGTGATAGAGGGACTCGAGGGGTCCAGAAGAAAGGATGTTTCCAAAAGGAGAAGGTCGGGCCATAGGTAGTTGAGTTAAGATCTCATGCAAAATCGATCAGGTTTTGTTCATGCATGTATAGTTCATTTTATTAATGAAAAGTAGATTTTACATTTCTATGTATGGATTTATGCATCTTGGTGAATGTTAAACCTCTAATGAATATGGTTTGAATTTAGAAGTCTATATTTGAATGTGTATAACCTGGTGACAGAGAAATCTATACTTGGTTGAATTTTTAATGAGGAATTGAGTATTGTAGGACTGGGTTTTAAAGATATTGATAACATTTGCATATATATAT